>JAHMML010000009.1:1887815-1953538 GCA_020341155.1 Eciton burchellii
GAGAGAGAGAGAGAGAGAGAGAGAGAGAGAAAGAGAGAAAAGAGGGAGAGTAATGACGCCAAACGCCAAAGTAGCGCGGGACCGTCGGTCCTAAAAATTCGGTCCTAATCGGCAGAGTAAACACAATTTAGCGGATATTCGCGGCCGGAGATGATCGTAAAGAAGAGACTCGATCGCACACCGAAGCGTGCACTCGAGATCCTCTCGCGCAAGAAGCCGATATGATACAACAACAATATTTGGAAAACCCTCGAAAGCAGGGGTCTTTGACTCCTGTGGGATACAAGTGCCGGGAGAGTATTTTCTCCCTTGACAGAAGTAGGAGCATACTTGTTGAGCCATGCGTGACATTATCCCTGATGATAGCAGAGCTCGAGAGGTTCTGAGGATGATTAGAGCAAAGTGCCGCTCTAAGTACAGCTAGGTATACAAGCGGTCTCATCGTGGGAAGACTCCTTTTTTCTATATCGATCGACGACTGCCTCCGTAGCCGCTTTGCGATTACTTATAGCGGCTTAACGGGGAAAGGTACGACGAAATCATCAGCGTAAATTGAAAAATCGCTTAACGCTATCTTGATTCCTCCTTATGCCGAAACGAGAACGGTCACGCGCGCGCCCGCACGTTTCTTATTCTGTTTTATTTTATATCTTATTTTGTATTTCTATCTGGATTCGATGTGCGTAGGAAATTCCGTGAGCGCGACCGGCTATTTTATAGGCAATAAATAATAATTAGAATACTGTTGGTTGGTGTAGATCGGCAGCTAATGAAAATTATTCTATCACTTGGCATTGTGCGCGGCATGCTATTTACTGTGAAAATAATGAGATGTGTTTATCCATGGCGGTGAAGTAGTTAGCGAGTTATAAAGCAAATGACTCTTTTGCATCGCACGGGCCTATTGTGATCAATGATTGATGCGCGTGTGCGATACTTGGTGAGTTCGTTTATCGATTGCCAGTGCAGTGCGCTGGATATATAGGCGGTTGACGTCTCACGACCGAAGGGTTTAACAAACGATCAAGCTGGATGATGGATTAATCTACCATTAAGTAGACGCACGTGGCCAAACGTACGATCTAGATATTGCCAAATGAATTTTATACGTGAGGTTGCACAGAAGATAGATAAATAAATCCTACCGCTCATACATTATTTGTTAAAAGTATGAACGCACAACTATTCGAACGGAATAACCCGTCAGCCCGATCATGCGACATGCGAGATCTCATCTCCCTTCAGTGCTGCTTGATTCCGTCATCAGCAGCTAAGCGCGCTAATCGCCCGTCGTGACATCTCAATTGCGAGACGCGGAGAGTGAAAATCTAAAATAACGCATCGCCGCGAAGCCAGGACGTGGAGACTACCACGAAGTTCAAGAAACGTGACTTCCGGAAAAGATAATTAAACAAATTGGCGAGACTAAAGAGATGTCGGAAGAGCGATTGCACCGCGGATTACATTCGCGCTCGTGCAGACCGCGTTGCGTGACCGCACAGGACATCCTGGCGATACGAGGATCCTCCGGAGAACGCGCCTCGCGAGGACGACGTCGCTTCCCGGCGACTCCATTGCGGATGGCGCGATTAAAGGCCAATCTCGCTGACAATATCAGCGATCTCCCTACCATGGGGCGCAGACTGCCGTTGAACGGGGTTAATTAGAAAAACGACACGGTCGGATTCTGCGGCCAGGAGCAGTATCGTGAAACGTCGATAACATTATCAGCGCGTCGCGCGCGCAATTGCGGGCCGGGGCAGGCCAAATTGGACAGAAGATCGAATCTCCGGAGTCTGGCTTCCGGACAGCCTGCGGTCAAGCTTCCTTGTCGATATTCGCACAAAATGGAGCGCGACAGGGTAATCTTCGTTCCAGCAGAACCGTTCGAAAGTGCCAAGCGGTAACGGCGGAATATCATCGAACATGGAACAGCATCTGATGTTGACATATTCAACTTCAACTTTTCATTTCACTCATCATCTTGTTTACACAACGCGACATTACAATCGAGAGCGAGCATTCACAGTCGAGACTATTAATTTATATAAGCCGTCGTACTATTATCTCCAAAGTTAGGCTAATTAATTAAAACCAGAGATGTAATTAAGTTTAGAGCATGCAATTGAATTCATGTCTCTTGATAAGAGACACAGAAGAGATATCCTTGTTAATAGTGTCACGAAATGAAGATTGCTTTTGAACGTAGCATCGTCATTATTATTTTCTTCGTATATACTAGGAATTTCATCTTATCGACTGACGCGCACTTCATCTCGGCTTCGACAGTTCGCGTTAAATCGCTCGTGATTCAATCATCATCATTGTTCGGACAATACTTCATCGTATTGTTCGATGTGTTTTCTGGCCTAGTAGCGAGCACCTCGACTTACCGTTCATTCTGCAATCCACGACGGATCGAGATAGGTCGAGACCGTCGTCCATCGTCGACTTGCTTCGAATCCCGGCACGATTCCTCCGAGACGATCCTGAAGCGGACGAGAATTCCGATCACTTCCGACACACCGACATCACAAGAGTCCTCTCGTACGCGATCACGTCAACATCATGAGAACGACGGACGACATCGGCGGACCGGGACTCGCTGGACCGAACGTCTTCATGATCACACGATCGATCAAGTCGCGACTCCGACTGGAACCAGCGATCTTTCCGGGGTTAAGCGGACGCGAACGCGGAGGGTTAGCTCGCGTTAGCACGAACCTTTCCAGACGAGCGACCGAAGGAAGAGACGGACAACGGGAAGAGCGCTGCTCCGTGTCAGCTGGCCCTTGGCGGACTAGAGGATCCAAAATCTGTTGAGAAGAGGATGGCACGACGAGGGTTCTCTCGGGATCCCTGGGACGATTCACGGGGTGTGGCGGGTCGCTTCCAGCGGGATTTCTGGTTGGTTCACGGGCGGAGCCACCCCTATCGCATCGGGATCCCCACCAAGGCGACTACAGCATCCCTTGGGAGAGCGAGCGAGAGGGACGCGGTGCTTCGGCCGTGGAGCGTAATGCGACTGTCTGAGAGAACGCTAAGAGGGGAAGGGGAATAACGGCGGAGGGGGTAGCGTAATGTGACGCTGATAACGGAGGAGATTTCGCGGTAGCTGAATGTCAAAGTCGAGCATAGGATCGTTTCTTTTCGAAGACTCGGCAATCGATTTTAATGGACGCCTTGGAGAGAACTAGATGTAACAATTCTGCGGAAATGCGGATAATAAATTTATAATTTGCGATTGACGAGTGCGTTTCTCCAAAGGAAAAATAAATTTCAACGCGCTATGTAACAGGACACAAGTGCGCGCGCGTGTTTTAATATCTTCTTATTGCTTATTATAACGTTTATTATAAAATTATAAAACGGAATAAGGAGTAAATCCCTATGTTATAGGGAAATCCGTAACACGTTAAGTGTCTGAAACATGAAGAATACTAATGAAGCAATTTCTGAATTAAAGACAGATTAAAGATATCCTCACACATGCACACCTCCGTATTCGAAACCACGGATAAAACTTTTTTTTCAATTGAAATAATTCCAAGCAGCATTTGTGTGCGTTGTAACGCAGAGTGACGTCTTGAAATGACACCGAAACGTATCTTTTCCGTAGTGTATTATATTTCCGCATCGATGTCTTGCATTTTTCCTCGCCGGCGAATTCACGTGTAGTGTTAAATTTTGATTTCGGTACCATCTGGTGGCACAAGACGTCAACCGCATCGAGATATTTTTTTTATCGCAAAAAGCCTCTACGGAAAAGCGCCTTGTAGGAATAGAAGGACCCCACGCGGAGACGAGGTCAGCAGGACAACCATCGGAGTTCTTATTGGACAAGGGTGACCACTTTTTCACCACGCAGAAGTAGCTGTCACGAACCTCCCGATTTCCGATTCTTTTTTAAACCGCACTCCGCGTCATTCAGCGATTTGTCCATCGAAACGGCTTCAAAGTCAATCGAAGTAGGAGAACGCCGAAAACGTCAATCTCCCATATTGTCACGTCTTACTTTCTAATAGAAAAAAATACATATAACTTTCTACGGATACGTAACGTTCGTCTTAACTGTAAACGAGATTTGCGGCTTTCTCGAGAATAATAAGCGATGGAAACGCTTCCTCAATTACTCCCGTGTGCGCCCCCTTTTCCGCTTCCTCTTTTTCTTTCTTCTCTTTTTGCTTTTCTGCACTCGAAGCGCTCTTACAAAGACACAACGGAAAAACGACAATGTTTTTTTCGTGGTAGAATCGAAGGATTAAATAAAAGATTAAAAATTGCCAAGAGATTTCGTCCGTACCGGCGCGCCGCGCTACGTTTGTCCTTCCTGTTCTGCATTTCTCGTCGCTTTTTTGGCGAAGGGAAGAAAGAAAGGGGGAGGACGTAATCGAGGGTTATTCGTTCGCGTTTCCTTATTTCGACGAAGTTATTTCGACGGCGAGCGGGATGATTTAAATCTCGCGCATGAACGCCGTAAAATCAGGACGAACGCGGGACGAAAGCGCGCGCGGATATATGACGGTGCCGAGAGACGCCGAAACAAATCTTCATTTCTGGTAGCCGGCGGGGGCGAAAGGGCGAAAGGAGGCTGTAACGACGATATGACTGTGCTTTGCAGCCGGGAAGACATGTGTCGCGTGTAGTTATATCATTCTTTATGGTCGGCAATGCCGGTACCCTTCGTTCATTCGGCGTCGACTTCGTCTTTCGCGCAATATCTGGAGGGGCTTGATTTACACCGGCATAAAAATGTCTCCACCTCGGATGTTGATATCACCTACCCCGTGCACCTCCGGCGGGAATCGTGTCCTTCCATGCCGAGAACGCCGAGCGGTTCCCTTATCGACTTACAAAATTATTGTTCCGCGGTCTCTTTGATCATAGAGAAACGGAGATGGAATGATTGCTGCAACCTGCTGTCAATATCGCTGTTATGCGATGTCAGAATAGAAAATAGAAAATATAAAATCGATTCCCGTTAATTTAATTTGGCAAAGTAGCGATATCCATATAAATAACAATAAACTTAAACTTCATAATTAATAAACGGCCCGATCTCGCGACGTTGAACAATAAGACAGATCGCGATCGAGTACGACAAAACGACGGTTATCGATTTATGTTTACACGGTATTTATTTGCGTATACACATTATTTCCGCGGGCCTTGTGCATTATTAGAAATTATTTAGGAATTTGCCGTAAATATTTATGATTGAAACGTTTATATATTATTACACTAAATTAAATGTTGTTACACTAGCTTTAGCAATAATTAGATATTTATTGTTACCCGGAATGTTAACGTGCATCCGCGGAATGCGGAACTCCCAATTTCGCGATCGCTCTGCGAAACAGAGCCACAGCCGTTCCGTTTTTCGGATACGGATGCTCCTCTCGCGCACCGTTTTGTCATTGTGATTGAGCGCGCGCGTAACAAGTGCACCGTTGCGATCTCGCGGAAGATGACACGGAGATTGCCCGATCGATTTTCGCGCGTATGCGCGGACCAACTACAAGAAAGGGCAATAAATAACGGGCATATCAAAGGGTTATCAGATCTAAGCGGACCTCCTAGGTTGTCTGGCGCAACTTCTGACACGTGGAGTGACGATGCCGTAATGTCGACGGCAAAGTCGGTGCGCGCGCGGGGCGAGTCTATGGGTGTAAGGAGGGTGAAGAGGAGGAGGGTTGGGATGAGGAGGTAGGTAGGCGCGAAGCTATTAAACTGACAGAAACACTTGCCACCCCCTCGTCGCTATACACATCCCTCCCCCCCCCCCCCCCCGCCGGTCTACCGCCTCACCCACCGCTCACGAATCCCCCCCGACTATGCCATCCCTTACGCGGGAAGCCCTTTACTCCGCAACGCTGTAGTTATTAATATTTTTCGCAGCCCCTGAAAAATTGTCTCTCCCGCACCGCGAACGGAGAAGCAATTTTGCGGGCGTGTCGCCCGACTGCCGCTGTCAAAAGATGAAGCGACAGATAGAGACGTTCCCACCTCGCCGTTGGTCCCCGTCGTGCTTTTGGGATTGTGCGTTTTAATGCGGGAGATCGACATAACGGCATTACGGATCCAGTAATCCCCTTTGATTGTTTCACTTGATTTGGCTCTCCGCGATCGCGGCTCCGAGATCCGATGCAGATTGTGTGCCACACATCTCTATCGCGGATTCCCATTTCATTTGATATTTTTAATCAAAAATTAAAAGTGCATGTACAAGTTTTGTGAGAGGGTACGGACAACCGGTCGGATGAGAGCGGACTCGAAGGAATCCTTAACGTTCGTCATTTGGCTCCGCACAATACCCGAGCGTACAATATCTCATTATGCGATCCCCCGGAGTTCGATCGGGAATCTGTCAACACATCGAGTAAGAGAGAAAACGGAAGCAGGCTGCTCGGCGATCGCCAAGTCCGCCGAGACCGTTAACGGTCGCGCGCGAGAGAAGCGACCGCAGCGGAGGAAGAGAAGGAAAAGAGCGGGAGGGCGACTGACTCACCGAAGAAGCGAAACGAGAGAAAGAAGTCAATCCTCGAGGCGACTAAACAATCGTCTCGCGCTCGAGTGGCCTCCTGTAAAGTTCTCGACTCCTCGAATCTACCCCGAAGCGATTGGCGCGTCTCCCTACAAAGACAGCGAGCGAGGAGAATAAGACTCGAGACCGGGCCGCGATCCTCTGAAAAGGATCGAGATTCGAGAGCCGTGCGTGTCCGTGAATGCGATTGCCGCACGCGCGCGCGCACTCCTCTGGCGAACAACGAGCACGAGTACATAACCGGGAGCTCATATCGGCCGAGTGGCCGAAATAGAGAATGGCGAATCTACGAGTCGCGTCAACGGTCGACCCGGGAGTCTATAATTTGTGTTCGAGAGTCGAGAGTCGCGTCTCGACGCTTGTCCGCTTCCCCCCGGTCTCCCTCTCTCTCTCTCTCTCTCTCTCTCTCTCTCTCTCTCTCTCTCTCTCTCTCTCTGGTCTGTACATGCTGCACGGCGATGCGATCTCGCCTTTCGCTGGCTTCTAATGTGTCATTGAGAGCCACGTTACGCGGCATAAGTAGTCGGCACGAGAAGAAAGAATGGGAAGCGGAGACAAGGAAAGCGAGAGGGCTGCCAGCACCGCCCTCCCGCTTGGAGGAATTTGAGACGCGATTGTTGTGCGCCGCGTGCACAGCGTGCACCAGGAGCATTGTCCCTCGTTAGCGGCTACCGGAAGTCACCGGAAGACGATGAACTAACGGAAGACCCCGTGTGCCACGGGGTTCCTCCTGTTCGCGCGCGTGGAACGCCTCCCTCGAGTCTCGATAGACTCCGCAGCTTGTCACCGTCGACCCCCCTCGGGGACAGACTTAACGATTTTTAGACTCGACTCGAGATCACTCTCGCATGTAACGCGATCATTCTGCTTCCCTTTACGCGGAAACTCTCGTTTATCTCAACGATAATCCTCTAGAGTCTGCGAATTGCTGAAACAAGGGCTCATCTCGTTCGACGTTTCGTTATCCGAAATTATATCTACATTCGCTTTCCAAGGTTTATCGAGGATTTATAGATACTTTATAGATTTGCATCCCATGCTGCGTTTAATTATGCGCACCGTGTGTGTATAATACGATTTAATTAAACAAAGTTGTTGAAACGGACCGTGAAAGTGAGTCAATAGATTTGTTGAAAGTGAGTCAATAAATCATTATTAAGAAATTATTGGCGATATTCGATCGGGCGTTTAATATCCCATTGGGGGACGATTAACGATTAGAACGGAATGACGGAAAAGACTCGCACTGTGGAAATTAGGTCAGGCGGCGGTCAAGATCGACGGAAGGCGAGATCTCCAGATGCGGGCGATAGAATTGTGGCACGCGAGCAACCGGAAGTCGATGAAGTAGGGAAAATCCGGTGTACGTTGAGCCCTCTTTTGCTCGCGCAATGCTCTCGTTTCGTCGTTTCTGTTAGCCCTCTCGCGGTATTTCACGTATTCAACGCTTCCTTTCGATTCGACTCAGATCCTTTTTCTTTCTCTCTCTGTCTCTCCCTTTTTTTTCTTGAACAGAGTCGTCGTTATTTCAGATGGAAAATGCACTTGTTCGCTTCACTTCATCCTCCTGATCGCAAGATGACGGTCAACGCAAGTTCCTCGAGCCTTTCGTTGAACCACCGAATCAGGTTCGCAGATTGACGAATTATCGCATTCGAGAATCTCGGAATCCATCGCGGGACTTATTCGGCGCTCGATTTTGCCTTTAACGCCGCCGCAGTCGCCGCGGCGGTAATCGCCATGGACGTTTGATCCTTAACAATGAAAATATCTGCAATTAACGCTGCAAATTACCACGCGAGGGCGCTTAGCACACGTCTTTCTGTGGGCGAACGAAAATTCGCTTATGAATTAATCCCGGGTGGCACGCGATTCGTCAGTTCGCGGGCGCGCCGCGATTAATTCAGGTGGGTTTGTGCATCGAGTTTACCCGCGCAAGCGGGATAGCGGCGCACGTTGGCGCGTGTCCAGGTAAGCGTCCACCGAAATGGAGAGAGGAACGGAGAGACGCAGAGAGAAAGAGAGAGAGAGAGAGAGAGAGAGAGAGAGAGAGAGAGAGAGAGAGAGAGAGAGAGAGAGGGGGGAGGGAGGGAGGGAGGGAGGGAGGAGAGAACAAGAGATGGAAAAATCGACCGGTAATCAACTGCGATATACTCGCATAATATCGGGCGCAACAAAGTGCGAGCTTATTGGAAAGCGCGCGGCTCGCGCGCCGCGGCTGGAAGGCAGGACAGCGTGCAAATATTGATGCATTAACAATGCAGGCTAATTATGTTTTGGTTCGAGCGTGGCCTACCCGCACCCCGATGCTGGTGAAGTGTGAGGTGGTAGCAGCGGCGCTGCTAGTAGTAGTGGTAGTAGTAGTATAGTAGTAGTAGTGGTGGCGGTAGCGCTGACTGACGATGGTAACGCTGTTGGCGTGCACCGTGTTCTGCTCGTGGTGACGACAACGATGACGACGTGGCCGAAGTAGCGGTGTGTGCGGGAAGTTTGCTGTGCCCAACGGCCAGGCCATTGCGCCATTGTGATCCGGGCTTCAGCACACAGCCCCCGGCTGGCTCACAGGCGCAACTCGCCGTTAAATTAATTTTATCTCGTGTCCGTCATTAATTTTGTATCTCCCGCTGGTCTCCCGGTTCCCTTCCTCGCTAGCTTCCACCGATCGGTTTGTCCACTCGGTCGCCCGAGCTGGCCCCGTTCATTCATGCATCCTCGCGCAAAAAGAGGACGACGCGGATTCGCGAGTAACTTTATAACGGGCGAAAAAGTTACCGGCGTTTTTAATCAAGCTGCCGCCGAGGCGGCTTGCAGTAATTAAGGTTGTACCTTCGATGGAAATACCTTTTTGTTTTGGAGAACAAGGAGATCCCAAAGTTTCCCTCGATTGTCAGGGAGCTGCCTCTACCTCGTGACCCTTTTCGCGAGGGCATCCGGCTACGCGCAAGAGTCCTTGTCGCCTGCTTCGTCGGATTGTTAAACGAACGACGCGTTACGCGCGCGTTAAGATGCTCATGAATAATAAATAAAGAGCGAATGATGAATTGACCTGATGATGAATTCCAATGTTCACGTGTCTATAAGTAAAATCAGATTCTTCGCTTTTTGAAACCTGAACAGTTCACGATGAATCGAGCGACAATTCCGTTAACCTTGACAGCATACTTATCGAGAACAGGAATTAATTTGTAAAGCGATCGGAAGATCAGTGAGAACAATTAGATTCTAATTAGACTAACGTCCACATCCTACGGGCTGTTTAAACGAGGCGCACGCTCTGCCGACGAATTCTTGACGGTCGACGTTTTCTCGCGCGCAGAGGAGCAGCTCGAAGGGTGAAACCCCTGCAGACATCGGCCCTTAGCCGGGGCAAATCGTGCAAGGGTAGAACTCGTCCGAGGAAGGAGAGGGAACAGATGTTTTTGAGCGCGAGCAAACGTCATAATCTATGTTCCGCAACATCGTAATTAAAGAGAAATGGAAGTTTGCGCGCGCGTTCCTCTTCCTTCTTCCCTCCTTTCGCGGCCTTCAGCCGCCCTCTCATTGATTTCAGCGAAATGACGAGCATTACGATAGCAGTCGATGCGATAAATAAATAACTGTTTAAATATCACAGCAACATATCGTTTATACGAATACGGCAACTTCGCGGAAACAGAGAGAGGCTCAATTAATGATTTAAGGCAACAGGTAATTCATTGTCGGATCGCGGGCGTGCTACGAAAAGCCGCCCTCTTATTTTCCACTCTCTCCTCGGGAATACATCGGCGCTCGTGAATCCGCCAGGAAAAACGCTCGCTCCAGCAATCCAATCTCGCTCGGGCCCCGGATATCGGCCGTAGTTAATCCTCGCGCGTGTATATGCGTACGTAAGGTCCCCGGCCGAATAAATCGTCGCGAGAAGAATCGAATCTCTACGGCGGAATCTCACGCCCGGCTCGTAAACAAGGGGCCGACAATGGCGCGCGCGCGTGCACGCTGACCGTCCCTTCCGGAATTTCCGCTCCGGCATCATCATCCCCGCGTCTGCCGCGCTAGATAAAGCGGATTCGAAACTTTAAATTCTCGACTCTCTCCCGCCGCGCGATTCCACACACACTCTCTCTCTCTCTCGCTCTCTCTCTCCTGGCCGAGCCAGGGGCAAACAGGGGAGAGCCGAAGGCGGAAGGGCGGCCTGGCCACTTCCCGACCGAGTAGATACAATCTGGCCGTTTACACCCCCGTTTCACCCCACGGTGCCACGAAATGGAAATACGAGAAACAGCGAGCAGCGAGGGTCGCCGTTTCGCGGATGATCATCGCGCTCGCCCCATTCGTCCGGCGAATGCAGGCCGATTGTGTTGTCATCTCTCTCTTTCCCTCCCTCCCTCTCTCGGAATCGCGCGTGGTCGAGATTATCATCAATCGATCTTTGGTGTCGCGACCATTTATCTGCGGACCGAAATCCGATAGCTACCGGAATTACGGGGCGCTTATTGAAACAAAGATACAAGATTTGTGTTTGTATATCTAGCGCTAGTAATTGCAGCGAAGGTCCGTGGCGTCGATAACCGACGAAAGTAAACAGCATGAGACGATCGAAGCGAGATGAGACGGTCAAAATTTAATTTATCGTAGAATGCGATCGATGGAAACAGATAAGACGAGTAATGAAGAAAATTCGAACGAGATTCGCCGTCTATTCGTTTCGGCTAACGGAATACCTGATCGCGGTTCAATAGAATCTTCGAACAGTGGGATCATCGCTAACAAACGGATTCGCAATGGCGGAGATAAGAGGCTAGATATCTCCGACAGTCGTCGTTCCATCACACGCGAATAGGCTGCCTCCGAGTCCGTTCACAATGCTTGGAAGAATAGCTTTGTGATTCTATTCAAAGAAAGAAGAGAGAGAGAGAGAGAGAGAGGGACGTCGCGTCCGACGATGGCGAATATCATTCGGCATCAGTGACGAGGAAAAAAGGGGGACGAAAGAGGAAGGGGAATGAAGGTACGGTAACCATCTGGGAATCGAATATCTTCGATCTAACGGCACCTTCCCGTCGAAATATCCGCAATTGTGGAAGAGTAATCGATGGACAGCGTAACCCGCGAGGAGGATGTCAGGGGAAGCGTCTCGTCACCCTTTGGGACCTTCGAGGGCGCGATTGAAAGGACGCCGGAGGCAGCAAGGATGTCTTTCATCGCGCTCGTCTCGCAACTTACGGTTGCATCCTATGATTTTCGGATGCCAGAGCCGAAGGGTAGGAAGGAAGGAGATTGAAAGGCGTGAAGTGGAGGGCCAAGGGTTGGAGGAACCCTGCGGTGACATCGATGGAACTGTAATTGAAATTTCATAAAGATCGCCCCGCGCCGGGTACGTTATGACAAAATTTAATCGCGCGTCTTAAGAACAAAGGTGTTGCGCTGTTGGATCGTTTGTTTGAAGGAACGCGAGGTTGTATGGGAAAAATTCTTCAACTCTCTATCGGAACGTTTAAAAGAATAATTTCTCAGATAATTTGTTGATCTAAAGCGTTTAGCAATAAAACGTTTAATAAAACGTTTTAAAAGTTTCCAGTCCTTTATCATGTACAAAGCTCGGCTTGGAAATGAGAAATGCATAATGATAAACAAGGTATTACAATCTCGTTAAATATATCGCAAGTGAAATACTGCTGTCTCAGTCTCCGAAAAGTCGTTACGTAAGATTTACGCACGGTGTAACAAGTTGGAGACTAATCGAGTGGCAGTCAATGAGACCTACCTGCGAACAAGAATAGACCGCCGTATAGACCGCGATCGAAAAAAACATTTGTTCCGGGGTCGAGAAGTCGATGCACCTTTCCCTGAATTGCAGCAATGCACAAAAAATAGAGGAAGAACCGCAAGAACCGCGGTGGTTTCCAAAGGTCGAGAGCGTTCCTCTTATTTTCTCTGCTCAGGGGTTCGCGCGTCATTCCGTAGATATTGTTTGCGGTTAACCCGTCGCGCCTCCCGAAATTCTCGATCGACGACTCGAGGACGGCTCAATCCGCGAGGCGTGAGAAATGACGACGCGAGATCTCGAAGGTCTCTCAGCCAATAAGCGAGAATCGATATTTCACTTCGAACTTCGTCAGCTCGAGGGGTGTGCAACGGACTCTTCCTCTCCCCTTTGTCTCTAATTCGATTTTGATAGCCGCGACACTCGACGCTCTTCCTGAAGAATCGGGAACAATGGAGAACGATAAATAACCGATGACGATCGAGGTGTCACGAGGTCACGAGGGTGAGATTAGAAAATCGCGGTGCGGGGGAAGATTCAATTTCGCCGTCGTGGCGAAATGAACGGTCGACAAACTGAGATCGCGCGATACAAGAGAGATACGAGACTAAGTAAAGCCAAGACGTTCGGTTCCGGGGGACATTTTCCAGATAAAAAAAAGAAAGAGGGAGAAAGAAAGAGAAAAAAAAGGGAAACACGCGTACTCGCAAAATGAAAGAGGAAATGCATTTTGGTAGCGAAGGGACTGCAGCGAATATGTTCCCAATAACGTTCCGGAACGTTACATCAATTCCAGCTTTTCATCGTTTTTCGGAAATTTACCCGCGTCATACATTGACGTCGATCTGGAAAAATATGAAATATCAAAGGATCTCGAAATATCCGTTAAAGCCTGCGGTGCGAGTCGACGGTGTCCTATCGAAATTCAAGTTCGATCGCGAATTTGAATTCAGCCCGGCGGCTGCCGGCCGTTGAAACGGGAGCGCGTGCATCAGACATCAAACGCCCGGCCTGGCCCTTTGATCAAGCTCTG
Source organism: Eciton burchellii (assembly GCA_020341155.1). Taxonomy (NCBI): domain Eukaryota; kingdom Metazoa; phylum Arthropoda; class Insecta; order Hymenoptera; family Formicidae; genus Eciton; species Eciton burchellii. Next base: position 1,901,136 of record JAHMML010000009.1, read on the forward strand.
TCATTCTGACGACTCCTGTCGCGTTATGAGCGGGACTCGCGATCGACGCTAAATGGCAGCGGCGCTAAAAAACTGATTATCGTGCCATCGACCAATGGTCCCGGGCGGCATCGCGTGCCAATTCGCGCCGTCGGTACCACCGGCAGCCCGATGGCAGTCTGGTTCTTCGAAAAATATTTTTATTCTTCGCGCGATCAATCCCGCGCGATGTAACGTAAGCCAGCAGCCCTGCAACGCGGCAGCGTTACGCTTATTCAACGTACGAGAAGCGTACTTATTTTCCTTGTTTTCGCAGCTCGGGCGCAGCTCGCAACTGACACGTTTTATTCCGGCTCTTCGTTTTTTAATGCCCAAAATGAATTTACAGCCACGGCGGTCGCTAAACATTTGAGGGGGAAACGCACGGAAAATTCATCTCATGGTTGTTTTCTGCGTGCCGCGGACATCGAGCTGACGGACATTTTCGAAGGCCGCTCGCTCAATTCGCTGTAGATAAGAAAGACGGGACATCGTCGCCGCGAAGCGCATTTATTACATTGCCTTCCGGAAACGCGCAATGAATATCWCTCTCTCTCTCTCTCTCTCTCTCTCTCTCTCTCTCTCTTTCTCTTAATTAAATATTTCTATCGTTCCAGTTTTGTTTTGTAGTCTTGTAGATGCCTACTAGATAACGCTCGCGCGATCAATCTTGCTCCGAAGGCGCACCAGGCATCCATGCATCGTGACGTCAAGTAATGCCATCGCCACGTATTCCGAGGCGAAGGAGACTTCCGATTAAGAGACCGAAGATGGCAATGACGTCTCGACGTGGAGGATTAATCGTTGCCAGCCATGACCGCGGCTCATATAATATATCTATGTACACGGGATACGAGAGCGTGTACCTGGATATAACGATGTCAATGTCCGATACCCAGCGCCCACTGAAATGGCTTACATAGCGAAGCACTCAGAGAGGGTTTCCCGGTTTTGCTCGCTAGCGACGTAAGACAACACGATATAAAGAAGTCTGGATGGCAGCTTCTTGCAGCTGTATCGCCGTTACAACCATCCATGGTTCTGCACGACTGGTCGGGTTCGTAATGGATGTTCTTCCGCGATCTCGCGAAAGATATCTCGCGTTAGTAAAATCGAATTTGGAATCTATAATTGATTGTATAGTCAAACAAGTATAGTCCCGATGCAACGATCATCTCTGATCGATTGATAATATCGCTACGTTCGTCATATTCATGATTTGAAGGAACAAATGTCCCCATACAAAACGTATCGAAAATTTCACGCGAAACGATTGCTGTTTCTACTCGAGTTTTCACATTTCGAAAAGTCAGTCCGAGATATGAGATCTTGAATTTGGGGAGAGAAATGCGCAGAAGGAGAGATGAAATGAATGAAAATGAAAGCCAACGCTCCGCTAACGATACTCATTTTTTATCATTAATTATCTTCTGAGAGAAAATGAGAGTAAAGAGAGAGAATAGACGATTAGAAAATATCAGTGGACGGTTACTCGGCGCGAAACAAAATGGCGATGCCGCGAGGATTGAAGTATTCTGTATGAATTCGAAAATCGAGCCAGGCAGTGCTAAAACATCCCCCGACTCTTATCCTAATGGGGCTCCGTCTCTGAGGGCACTTGAGGGCGTGTAATTGCTAGAATCCACGACCCTGCTACTACACCGCATTTACGCGTTATGCGGGGTGCGTGTTAGGCACAGATCGACCACCTACTGGGTGTCCCGTATATTTCAAACCGCAGCTTGCCGTGAACTTCATCAAGTCGTGCCTACGATCGTAAATTACTTCGGCATCGCAAAACTGGCGACTCCTCGTCGGCGGGATCGAGAAATTCGCGCTTGTTTATCTTCCGCGCGCGTGAGCGCGCGCGTTTCTGCTCGCCTGCGATTATATGCTGAAAACTCACGTGGAGCCATGTGAAAGCGATTGTTATTATTATTCATTAATATCAATGCTCGCACGAGCGCTAGAAGAATAGAAATAAATCTGACACGCTCCCCCCGCGCGTCGCATAATTTATTCGCAGAGGCATCGAGACATCTCGAGCAGCGAGACGTCTCGCTGCTTATTTAATGAAATTATAAAATAGTACTTGCGATATCCCCTATTTCGTCTCCTTAAATATTATTAATCCGAAATTGCGCGATTGATTATTTCACGCATCAAAGGGGACTTGCTCTTCGAACGAGCTCCTCGATGGACCCACAAAGGAACGCAACAAAGGATGAAAGATCGAGAGCCTAAACGGCGGTGTTATCGACGATCCTCCTCCGAAACGGAGGAAGGTGCCTCTCGTCTCGCGAGGGGTGGATCATGGCAGGGGCTAAACGACGAGCCACTAGAAAACAATCCCTCGATCGCATTTACGGATGCTCTTTTCTTCCATTGCCGCGGCTCCGCCGTCTCTCTTTCTCACGCGCGCGCGCGCGCGCTCGCACGCACACACGACCAGACGCGCGTGCCCGCCTCTTTCGATCCGACAGATGGTGCGGCCGCGTTTTTGTTTCAAGGCTCGCGCCAACAATCGTCGCATTACCGAGACAAAACGGCTCGACGATTGGTTCTTTGAAAAAGAGAGAGAGAGAAAGAGAGAGGGGGGGGAGGGAGAGAGAAAGAAAGAGAAGAGTGGTTGGAAACGGTAGGAAGGTGGCGGCTGCGGTAGGGGTAGCAATGGGGATCCGTCGTGGTCCAGGAAGTCCTAGATCGGCCACATCATCTCGCATCGGTAGCACATGTCCAAACAGAAGAGAGAGAGAGAGAGAGAGAGAGAGAGAGAGAGAGAGAGAGAGAGAGAGAGAGAGAGAGAGAGAGAGAGAATCGCTATCGGGAGAATCGGCACAACGCACGCGACCCAATGAATAATAATTATAATCGTATAGTCCCGTTGTCACTGGTGTTGTGCCAAAGATCTTTGTTGCAAGCATGAGAAAACGCGATTGCCTGTACGTACGCTTCGGGAATGTATTTCGTTGCGCATTGTCGCGAAACAGGAGCATCTATCGGTCAGCGAATCAGTCGCGAACGATGTCATCTCGCTCGATGCAAATCGAAGCTTTCGAGCAGAGAGACTCTTCTCTTTTCAATTTCGTTGAATTTCGACGAGAGAGAGAGAGAGAGAGAGAGAGAGAGAGAGAGAGAGAGAGGGAGGAGGGAGGAAGGAGAGACAGAAATTCGCTGTAAATCGCGAAATAAAGAGCAGTCGTAGGAAAGTGCGCCACCGGCAAATGACGATAATAATTTCCTCTATGCGCATGCGCGCGCGTGCATTAATTTCCGTTTACGGTGGGAGAGGAGAGGCGGACGGGGGAGTGCGAATGCAGCATTAAAATCCGTATCTGACAAGAATTACATCATTATGCCAATTATACGGGAGCTCGCGTTCCGGCAGACAAACGTTTCGCTAATTAACACGTCGCGCGTCGCCGGCGAGCATAAGCTGAAAAGTGCATTAACGATGCACGTGACGCCGAGGACGCCGGAACAGCATGCGCGCGGCGGCGGCCGACGGATTTCCACGACGCTCCCTGTGTCGCGCTTCTCGAACGCACACGCGCACACGCGCAATCCTCCATCGATGGGGAATTCTGCGTCGCGCGCCCGCGCGCGAATGTGCGAATGTGTCGTGAATGCGAGCACAGATCGGAGCACAGGTCAGACGCACGGCATCTCCCCTCTAATGGATTTCACTCATTTTTCTCCCTTTCCTGTCACCCCTCCCCATCATCCTCCGCGTCGTCGCCGACGCGAGCGATGCGAACCCCCAAAGCGTCTCTCGGAGTCTTCTCAAGGGCCGAGCCGCGTAAGAACGCGTTTATTCATTCCTCCTTTTCGACGCGATACGGAAATGCGATCGAGCACGCGCCGAACTTGCCGGAACTTGTCTCATCGAGCAGCATGCTCGATGTCGCTCGAAGCTTCTCTAATTGTCTCTGAATTCATTTGCCATAATCTCTCCTCTGCGATCGCGAGGCTTGCACTCACGCGTATTTAATCGCTGATAAACACGATGATCCGGGCGATAAATGTTTAAAATTATTAAATATAGCTTTTCGAGGGATATATCTCTCTCTCTCTCTCTCTCTCTCTCTCTCTCTCTCTCTCTCTCTCTCTCTCTCTCTCTCTCGTGCGCGGTTTTTATTCGTCGCCTTTTGTCGGCATATCTTTAATTACTCGGAAACGCCTCTCTCGGTTATAATAGATCTGCTCTCCCACTTCCTGATTCGGACCTTTCCCGCGTAATCTTATCAATCGTGACAGACATGAGATTCTATCAGCCGGATCGACAACTGTCTCGTCGAGACGAGTAAAGTCATTAAATGTGAGTGAGTCTCGGTAGAGTTATAAATGTTTCCTTTGGAGATATTAACACCACCTCTCGTCAACATGGTTACCATCTCGTGTCGCCACTTAAAAGTCGGTTTCTAAACGGTACGACATGAACGCGTAATTCATTAAGTGATTCATGAAAATAAAATGCAGGCAACGCAGCCGCCTCTGAGATGTAAGTGTGAGATTCTACTCTTTTCTCTATCGAGACGCGGAACAGGAGCTACGTAGGTCTCTCTAGATTGCGAGGACGATTCTCGCAGCATTACGACGGCGGAACGGAGCGAAAAAGTCTCGGAGCAACGAAGGGAGCAGGGAAGGGAGGGAGGATGGGAGAGAGGAAGGACGAGGTCGCGCAGGGGGAAAGCGCGAGAGGGCGAGAGTCGATAAGGTAAATGGGCACTTCGTAAAGTTCGCCGAACAAGAAACGACACGAATTACGACCCCCGTGTTCCCCGCCGATTTCGCCCCTCCCCCCTTTTCCCTCCCCTGCCATTATTCTGCGGCCTGCTCGCGCAAAACTCGCAAGGAGGACCTGCCCGTTATCGTTATCGGATCCGCGAATCGTCGGCTCGCGGATCTCGCGCGAACTTACGGCGATTCGACGAATCTCGGGACTCTCTTTTCCATCCGAAATGTAAAATGCGGATCCGCGAGTTGCGACGTTCGATCTGTCTCGATCTGGCAGAGTTAGCGGAATCTTCGTAATGCAGGAAGTCATACTTACGCGTACGATTGCGATCCGCGCAGGGAACACCACGTGAGACCAAAAATGCGCACTACGTAACTTTCATTCGATGGATCGAGTTCATCGCCGCATCCAGAAACGCACAATGACGGCGTGACAGCATGACTGAATGTTTACTGAATCGGCCAAAACTGTCCCGATGGTAATCGCATCCGCCGACAACACTTTTGCGATATCTGCCTCTATCTATCCGGCTACCCTTTATTATCATTGCGAGTGATTCACGAAACTCCAAACTTTTACATTTACTTACGCATAATCGATAAGTAAGCTAACGCTCGCGACGTTGTCTGCATTGAAAATCCCGTTATTCTGTGATTTCGACATTGAAATGAATATTCCCGGGAGTTCCGCGTAATTTAAAGCTGCGGGAGTTGCGTGGCACAAAGATATCCTTTCGAACGTGTATACACATCGTGGCACATATCGTCAAGCATGGAATGATGGTCGCAATAAAATCGGTCAGGGAAGAAGTTCGAGTTCTAAAGATAAATTCTATCGCGGCGCGGCCGCTAACCGCAACTCGCCATAACAATGAGAAACGTATGGTAATGGCAACTAATGAGCGAGATATGATAGCGAGGCAAAGGAGGAAGAAGAAGAAGAAGAGAAAAGGAAGCAAATGCGAGACACATACGACACATACTTGGACACCACGCTGGCCGAGTTGAAAATATTTTTTTGCGATGATCATTCATGAAATCGTTATCTGTTATCTGTTAACGTTAAACTCGATGAGTCGGCTTTTATATGTCACCCGATACGATCGGAGTTGCATCCGATTGAATACGAACTACGAAAATACAACATTACGTCAGTCCGAGTTATCATCCAAGGTCTGGTAATCGAGTAGCTGATTCCCAGATAAAAGTTACCGCGTATGAAATGATGAAGCGATCTTGCATCTCGGCGATTGCGCGCATCACCGGACGTAACGCGTTAGATAACTTGCCTCGAGATTCTCGAAATTCGAAGCGAAATGCGGAGCTCGCGCGAACGCTGTCGCTTGTATAGATAAATACTCATGGCAGACGCTGGCAATGAAATAATTTATAATATCGACGCAGAGATGCGCAATCATTGCAAGAAGATATCAAAACGATCAGAGTGTTTCGCACAGAATCGCACAGAAAATAATAAACCATCGCAATCGCGCGACGAATCTCTTGACAAATTTATCCCATTGCTCTCGCAGAGCGTCGTCTTATCGAGTCTTCGGAGCGAAATCGTCGTTATAACGCGGACATTATTTGCATACTTCGCGACTCTTCGGCGATATATGAAAGATAAATCTCCGGGAGTCTCTTGTGTCACAAGCGCCTCTAATCTCCGGACCACCTGTATAGCGTGAGATCCGCCCCTCCACTATGATGCGCCTAAACGTGTCAGAGGAGAGGCTTCGGCAGCCTAAACAACCGGCGAGATAAGGGCGAGCCGCTCCGAGAAGCCTTTGAGGACACCCCGTGGCCCTTGTTTACTCAGCAGGAGATAAAGAGGAAGAGGACCCAGCCGCGATGACATCCGGATTCCTCGGGCCATCGCCTGGGGACCGGTGATTATTTAGTTAATGACCTGCATTGTCCGGTCGGCGTCGCGAGGCTTCGCGACAAAGAGCGGCCGCAAAGCGGCGGACAAAGAGCCGATAGCCGCGCCGCGCTCCACGCCGAAAGATTTCGGTGGAAGCGCGATCGTAGGCGCCGACGATCGCGATAATGCGCGAGCGCGATTGCAGGTGCGCGCATGGCTTAATAGATGTCCGCAATGTGTTCGGATATTGGCGCCACCAGTTGAGAACACGCTCACATGTCTGCTCGGGACATTTGTCCGGCTGGAGACGCGTTCGATGCTTAGGAACACGGATCCAGATCGTGTTTGCCCGATCGACGACAAACGTGGACGGAATCGAAACTAACTTGAAGATACCTTCGATGGGCATTTTCAAAGTTAATCAGAATGACCGATAACGACACGACGGATTTTCCGGAGAGCACAGTGCTTCTATAATGTGATCTATAATTCTGTAATTTGATCGGAGGGAGATTGGCGAGCTCTGTTCTCTATGCAGCAAATAAAATTCGTCAATCTTGAGAGAACGATCATACACGTATCACTGATAACATTCTTATTGTGTAGACCACGAATATGTAATAATAATAATAATATTGAATAATAATAATAATAATAATGAATATATAATAATAATGAATAGATATATACGTAATGTTGATTGACGATAGTGGAACAAATATAAATGTACGTAAAGCGTATGAAGTTTTTCGAGATGAACTATTCCCCGCGAGGAATATCGGAATATTCCCTGATATCCAGACTTCCTTCTTCCTGTAGATAGGAAAAATTCGGGGCGCCAGTGTTATGGGAGGATAGACGACAAGACGAGAAAGGGAGAGAGAGAGAGAGAGAGAGAGAGAGAGAGAGAGAGAGAGAGAGAAAGATTATATATTTATCTCGATACTATTCATTACGACCTTACGCTATCCGTCACGTTTCACTATCGCAGATCGGCAATAATACAAATATCGTCTGCATATGCGATCGCGTATTAACGCTTATGATAATCGATAACGTTACAAATAATAGCTCACTGAATAAATGAAATCAATTTTGAATTACTACTCGCGCTCTCGTTCCTCGGATCAATGTACCGACATCACCGATTCCATATTTTCTAATAAAAAATAACGCTCAGCATTTGATAATACATTGTCCGAACGTTGTTTGTCTCGTTGATTGTTTCGCTGCCAAATTGAAAAAAATGTAGCGTCGTTTGCGTTGCTCGCGCGGCGATTTACGGGAAAATACACGAGGCGAGATGCAAAAGGTGATCCTAAAGAGGCGGCTGTTCTCCAAGCAGGCGTGAAATGAAGCTTCGAATTCGAGAGGCGAGCTCGCCTCTTCGGTGACATAGAAGTAGTCCGGGGACCAATGAATGTCCGAGTATTTTATGGAGCAACCTGAGAACGCCGAGGCCGAGAATGGTTCAGGAGGACGTCCATCAAAGGGTTCCAAATAATTACCGCCTGAAACATTCTCGTCGGAGAGATGCACCGGCAAAGGAGGTGCCACCTCGGCGGTTGTGATAAGTTAGTGAAATATTTTGTAAGGGGAGAGAGGCTCTCCTTTTTCCTCGGCTCGCTCGTACATCAAATCCCTAAGTCAATAAAGTCGTCATATAAAATGCTCGTTTGTAGAAGCGCTGCGCTGTTACGATCGGCACGATTGAATTTTCGGAAAAACAAATAAAACCGACTACGATGCGACTGTAAAAGTCGCGTCACAGGCACGGACGTTGACGTTGAAACGTGATTCGCTTTTTTCTTTCCAAATGCACGTGTGACCGAAACACAAAGATACGCGGTGCAAGGATGCATGTGCGATCATATTTTCCTTCGTTCCCGAGGAGAAATTACGAATCGAAATACGAAATGTGCTTATCCAATAAAAAATTCGCGAAAGTAAGATACGATAGATCCCGAGATGATTAATCTCCATCTATCTGTCTCTCGCTGTATTGTTTTGATTTCCTTGAATATTTTCGCACGGAAAAGAACATTGTACGTGAAAGCAGACATACACAGCAATAAACACGTGTAGATTCATGCCTGCAAACAAGCCCTGTCCTTGCAAAATTCATCATTCGCGAGCGGGAAATGCAAAATTCTAGCGGAACGCGGCGCAGACGAATATCTCTGAAATGCTCGGACGAGCTTCTCTGAGTTCCAAAGTGTTTGATCGATGGATCCTCGGGACTTGGACCGGAAATTATGCGTCAGCCTATCGTCCGCGCCGGAAGTGACGGCACGGCGCCACACCGATCACGCCACTATCTGTCGTTTCCTTGATTGCATTCTTTTCCGTGTGCCGAAAAAAGCTCTCGCCGTATTTGTTTTTCCCATCATGAGCGGGTGACAATGTCCGCGGCGTTAAAGCAAGATGGAATTCCATAAGACTAGCCAAACATGAGTTAATAATTCAATTTCTGCTCGGACATATATTCGATAACAAAACCGGTACGTAAATCAGAGATGTCAGGAAAGCACAATTAATTAAAATTCGATCATGGATTGTAGACGGAATGACGGAACAATGTCGATGGAATGTCAAGCGATGCAAACTCTGGAATGCATCTCGAAATGAGCGAGAGAGCGAATCAGGGTCACAAGATTAAATCGTCCTTGTCAGCATTGGCGATCAATGTGGAGCCAAAAAAAAAGAGGAGGGTACATGAACGTAGGCATTCTCAGAATCCTCGTTTTCTTCGTCATCCTTTTAATTTACGTTATTTCTCACGCGGGGAAGGATTTGACGGGAAGAAAGCGCCGAGATAACGCGGAGTCGGATCGACTGCATGGAAATGCGTCGCGTGCCGTTAGGACACGCGAGCCGTGGCTGCATTCATATTCTAATGACATTGTACACGAGGTCAGATGTTGGTAACCATACGCTATTGTGTTCGATCTTTGACGTAGTTGAACGCGCGTAACGTTAGGAGCAAGGATCCGCCTACGAGCGTCTTTGCTATGATCAACGAGGGGAGAACGAGGGTCTCCGTAACGCAGCGGAGACGAGAGAGCAGAACGCTACGTAAAATTTACGATAGTGATATTTGCATCCAACAATGTTGAAATCGCAGAAAACGCTATTATGAATTCGCGAGGAGCAACCTATCATCTTATCAATAAACTCAATCTCGTACAATGAAATGAAATTAATAAAGTCAAGGTACAAAGTACATCGTACTTTCTCTCTTTCTGCTAAGACGTGGAGACATCGAAATCTATTATTCCACCATCGGAACTGAATGTTTCCCATCAAGACTGCGAGGGAAGTCGAAGAGTCCGAAATTGAGATGAGTAAATTAGCAGGCGCAGGGCGAAGGTCTGGACAGGAGAACGAAACTTTCAAATTAGAGCGAAATAACTGGAATTAGCGGCAATCCGCGAGCTTCGAGGGACCAATAAATCAAGCTCGGAAGCACGAGCATCCGGGTAACTCGTACCATTCGTCTCGGCGCACGCAACGATAGCCGCTCGTGTCGAGCCAATAATGCTCGTCCGAGGACGAAATGATAGAACAGCGATCGGAAGAGTACGACCCGGCAATTTCGGGTATCCTAATAAAGTCTCGCGGCTTTGTATGCGTGAATGAAACGAGACCCCTCTTGCCCTCCCGCTCGCTTGTAATACAGCGAGATCGAATCGCTCGGCGTTTCCGCGATGTCGCAGATTGGCGGTGTAGTTTGCGGTGGTAACTCGCCGACACGCCTGATCGTCCGTTAAACGTTCGATCGCTGGACGTCTATCTTGCATCTCGAGAGTGGCGTACCGGAAGTTACCTTTCCGAATAAACAACGCGCGCAGCCGGTGACAAAGCAGCGAGCGCGATGATCGCGACTCGCGATCGTGATCTGAATCCAAACTGGCTCTGCTGACGCGAGCATTATCTGCGATCACGAAACGGAGGATGACGGAGGGACAGAGAGAGGGACAGAGAGAACCGCCCAGCCAGACGAGGGTAGATATGTTCCGTTGCATCTGTCGTCACGCCCTTCACCGCGCGCACACATGTACGCACGTGCGTGCGTATGTGCGCGCGGAGTTGCGCGTCGACCGATCGAATGGAGACGTACGTCGGAGCTGGAATCGGGGGATGTTTTTCAGTTCGGCGAGGGGGTCTCTAAATGTTTTATTACTTAATCATAACGCTCGGAGCGGGCGGATGTAGGAAGCTGCTCTCGTTCGTGGGACGCCGAGGGGTGACAAAAAAGTTAGGGGGAGAGAGAGAGAGAGAGAGAGAACGCGGGACGGACGCGGTGGAATCATTGTTGGCGCCAATTATTCATACTTTGCCAACAGTATCCACGACGGAATCGCCAGAAAATGAATTTCATAATGTAAACGTCGAACAATACAATCGCAAGAGCATTTTCCGAAAGCCAAATCTTTATTCTAGACGTTTGACCGATGATTTGCAACATCGATATCTGACGTACGAGGTGTTGCCGAAAATTTTCTGCGGACGAAAAATATTTCCAGAATTTCACATCTCGACAGTCGAGATTCAGAAGACGAATCTCGATAATCTGCGAATGCGACGCGAATCGCGCCACCGAAAGTCGCCGATGACCGAATTAGCCTGATAAAGAGGGGGTAGTTTGCGGTACAGCCAAACGTGACGGAGAGGATATCTCATAGAACACGGGGGAACGGGGGAAACGGATAGAGAGAGAGAGAGAGAGAGAGAGAGAGAGAGAGAGAGAGAGAGAGAGAGAGAGACCGAAAAATAGGCGAGAGACTCGGTGTGCATTGACGCGGGAACCGCCGTGACAAAAAGGCTGAGGCATCCCCGTTCATTGTCGGCCGTACCGCGTGAAATTCTGCGAGCGAGTGTGTGTGTGTGCGCGCGCGTGCAACGAGCGTCGGTGTGCGAGCGTGTTGGAAAGTACACTATATAACTACATTAGGGGTCGCAACCTTCCCTGCAGCACGCGCCAGCTGGCTCATTGTTAAATTACTGCATCGCCGATATCTGCTCGTCAATGGCGTCGGACTAAGCGGTCGCAAGTCGCGTTTCTACATGTGTGATACGTGTGAGATAATATAGTCGCAGATCGCGCAGATCAGAATATTTAGATACAACATATATGATATAGACGATTCATACGATCTACGATTGAACTGCCAGAAGTAGGAATCCTTTCGAACGTCCACGTGCTGTGAACTGCTTAATCTCGCTTAATCTAGACTTCCAGAGTTTGCAGAGATTGCTATCGGAATTGTTATTACTTGCGATAGATATCGTGTAAAGGATTCTCTTAGATATTTTTGAAATCGCATCGATATGGATGAATTTACATTGGAAATGAATTATCGGATCTTGGAAAATGATCACGCAGCGACTTGCTTATTACAGACACTGGAGAGCGCGTTTCGCGAAAATGTCCACGCCAATGGGAGGATCATCCTCTAATGTATTTACACGGGACGGAGACAGCGACGGGACACAGGGGTGTCGACTGGGTGAGATTTGTCACCCCGTACACGGGACGATACATGTCGTACACGCACCGCGTTTGTATCACCATTGTCATCCGAGCTCGAAGATTAAGCTAATTTCACACATGTCCGCCCGCTCTGTGCCATTCACGTACGCGTTTGACAGTGTCGCGTGACATAATATGAGACTATGCACCGCGTGATGAAAGATTGGTCCGCGTTCGATATTCGGGTAACCGTCATTGTCATTCTTTTTGTAAATTGACGCGAGGAAAGTCTATCCGGTAAACGGACCTCGTTGCTGCGACTGAGGACGCTTGCTTGATAAATAATTGTTAATAAGCGAAAGAAAAAGAATGCGTAGCTCTGTAATTACTAAGATCGAGTGATACGCGGTACGATACCCTCGCGTCGAGTTTTCCGGAAGCTGCTAACGACGAATAAAATCAGAAAGAAGCGGTCGGACAGTTGTATCCCGAGGACGTTAACATCTGTTCGAATGTAGCGGTCGATTAGTCGGGACACGACGAAGCGATCCTTCAAAACACGATCGTTTGGTCATGCAAGAGCATCCCGCCCACATCCTCGGAGGTTTACAATTACGTAAGGATGTGCATGTGTCCCGAGAGGATCACATATGTCCCACTTTCTGCGTAGTCTGTCCGCTTGGATGCTTGGTCAAGTAGACATCCATTGCTCTAAAATGTTGCTCTAAAATCCATTGCTCTAAATCGAGCACGTGAACTCAGAGAAATGATCAGCTTCTTGAAAAGTCGAGAGATCAACGATATATAAAAACCACGTCGCGATCTATCGAATGACATTCGGCATCAGGAAAACTACAGAGACGAGATGAGATTTTACTGATTTTGTAATTATAAAAGCGCTCGTTGTCGCGTGGAACATGTCGTCAAATCTCGTTGTCGAATGCGCGCGAAAATTTCATCAGGAACAACATTTCTTACGAAGGCGAGGTTTCATGAATTCTGCGCGGGTGTTCTCGAGCGGAAATAGATTCCTGGGACATTTCGTCGAAACCCGAGGTTTCCGAGGATCCCGAGGTGCAGGACATTGCAAAAATTACACAGTGCAGGCGTGTAATTCGGCGTTGGTACCGCGGGTCACGACGCTGTCTGCATCTCCGCGCGACCTGTGACCTCCGCGAATCTTCTGCGGGATTTCATCCCGTGCAAGATTTTGCCATAGAGAGAAGAAAGAGGATACTGGCGATGGTAGGAGGATTCCCGGGACCATCATGCCGTGGCAGTCGCGTCATTGCCGGCTAGTGTCATTTGACACAGTCCTAAACCCGATTCGCGCCACCGGCCGATCCTTGCTCTTCTTCTTCTTCTTCTTCTTCTTCTTCATCTCCGTTTTCCTCTGTCCTCACCGCCTTTCTCTCGTTTCATCTCTCTTCCCCTTTCTCTCGTTCTCTCTCTTTCAAACCTTGCCAGTTTTTGTCTCGGACCGCTCGTTCCCAAGCGGAGAACAAATGGCATGAAAGCGGTGTACGCGCGTGTATACAGGCATACATCGCGAGCGCAAGCGCGCGTGTGCGCAAGGAGCGCATAAATATTCGGAGCTGCTCATAAGCGGATGTGCGCTCAGGCGATTTGCAGAGAGGAGCTTATTTCGGAGGAATTTCCTTCAGAATGGAAACAATATTCGAGGAAGAGAACGATGAACCTGATGAAGATTTAATTCTTGCATTAGTTAATGCATAATTATTGCATATTTATTCAACGATGCAGCGCAGCCACAGATAAATTAAGATACTCCATCTTGCACAGAATAGCAGGCGCGTTCGCGCGCGGGCGCACACCCACGCGTGTGTGTGAAACTGCGAGAGACCGGCGATCGCGATTCCCATGGTGGGATTCAATTGAGCGGAGCTCGAATCGCGCGAATCTCCAGCGAAGATAAGGAGAGCGCTATTGAGAAGAGAACAGGACAGAGACGGTGAGAGAAGAGAGCTCAGAAAGGACATCCGAGACGGCGTCCTCGGAGGAATCTGCTCGGAAGATAATGAAATCTTCAGGAACCAACCGTCTCATAAGCGTGCGAACGGGGTTCGCGGAGAGACGGGGCGAGGAAAGGAATGAATGGGGGAATCGATGAAAGATTCAATCGAATCTGTCAGACGCTGATAGATCCGTCTTCAAATTCGATGCAGAGAGAGAGAGAGAGAGAGAGAGAGAGAGAGAGAAAGCACGCAATTCCATCGTGGAATTTCATTTACAGAAAATAATGTACATCTACATCTCTTGCCTTCTTCTTCTTTTTTTTTTAGCTAAACTAGCGCGCGATACGATTGATGCATTCAGGATACATGAACTTTCGGAATAATCGTGAAAGGTTAATACTCCCTCATTTCGATTCGTGATCGTGATCGATCGAGCCCTGCGGACATGATCCGCATAGTCGGGCATAGATGCAATCGCGAAAGAATCCACGAAGAGCCATTTGTTTTACGAGTCGAGACAATTGAACGGCGTTTAGTGGCTGACCGGACGATAAACCGAGTATCTTTACGGCCGCCCTGCCGGCTTCTAACCGTTTATTTATTTGTATTTATATACCCGTGTGATTACATATGCAGTGAGGATTTTCCTACGGCGCACACCTGCGACGCAATACCGTAAAATAACAACTGAAATAATCGGAAAGAGTTATCATACATATTTATGACCATAATGCATCTCCGCCGATAAGGCAATTCTTTCTATTTTATTTTATTTTTTATTTAACTCTCTCCGTATAAATATTCGAATCGAGCGTATATCATTCTGCGATTTGTGATACCATAATATGTGGACAAAGTTATTCTCAATTTTCGTCTCGCCGCTGCGATTCTCGATCGATATCGCACAAACGAGATCTAGTCGCGTTACTCAACCGTACACAAAAAAGGCTTAAACAAAATGGTGCACGAGAGATGCACACGAAGCAACATCCGAGTTCGTTCCACCTCATCATTCGTATTCTAGCATTGAGTCATCTGAAAATGTGACAAGTAGTCATAGTCGGGCGCGTGTGAACGTGTCGCAGAACAAGAACGGGAGTCATCCAAAGTGACTGGTGCGTTATTATATCGTAATATGCGCGCGAAAGGTGCCAGAGCGATTTCACGAGTCTGTTCCTGATCGAGCAGAACGTGACATGACCAGGGATCAAGCAGTTGTTCGACAAGCATGCTGCAGATCGTACGAAATGTAGTATTCCCTTCTTCATTCGCCGGCCACGCATCTCTCCTGTACAAACGCTTGCCGAATAAATAGTTTATGATTACGCGCGACTGTATTTTACGTGACAACGATACGCGATCGCATGACCGCGTCGCGAAATGCACGAGTGAAATTGTCACTCGTGCCGTTCACGACTGTACATAAAAGTTCAATCGATCGGATCAATCGGTAGTGGAAATCGAGAAACGACAGCCGAAATCGAATTCCACGCTGCCCGCGCTATCCCTAACGCTTTAGAGGAGCATTACCCTCTCGCGCGCGAGCTCCACAAGGATAAAATAGACGCAACAGTGGTGAACGTGCCTCGAAACGGCAACACGTTTCTCGCGGCCACGTGTTTGTCCATTTCTTCGTCACTCTAAACCATTTTAAATATTACATGATGCGTGGAGTCTCGATTCATCGCGACATCGAAGACAAAATACGTAAACTATGAGATCCCGTCCTTTCATCTGTATCGATCTGTATCGATCTGTATCGATCAGGATTAGTGATAAAGCGAAGAAGTGATAAAACTGAGAAAAGGGATCTTCGCGTGACGAAGAGGTGATTTACCTTGATTTTTCAAATTTTGACTTTTCGCAGTCGTCGATCGAATTTGATTCACGCGGATTTCACCGCAAATAGTTTATTTGCAAATAGTCTATTTGAAGATGAAAGAATTCAGATATAAAGATACAAAAAATATGACGCTGGGAGGAACAGGCGATATTCATAACCGAACAAACAATAAATTTGAGGAGATAGTTAATTAATTAAAGAAGCGACCCAGAAAGAGGTCTTTGACCTTACAAGTTCTCAGCATCCGCCTCTTAGCTTCCGTGAGATCTTGTAAGCTAATGAACTTTAGTACTCGAGATAGTACAAGCACATCGAATTAGATCAAAAGCGTTCTTAAAATCCAATGTCTCCCCCTCACTGAAGTGTCATGATGGGAAAAACGTTTATTCGGATTATTAACGGCGCCTATGCAGAAAATATTCCCTGATTCTGATCTACAACGTGAAATACGATTATATCGAAATAAACGATTGTACTTGTCGATGTAATCATTTCGTATAGCAACAAAAGATATTAATTAACTAATTACCGGCTATATCCTCTGCGCCGTGTGGCAATTCCCTCTCCCAAGTAACAAGAGCCGAGTACTTCCTGTCCGTATTTTTTATACGTTTTCAAAACTGTAAAAACGATACCTCCAACGTCGTGATACTTAAACGTATCGCCGCCGGACTGATCGTAAAATCGCGTCGCTATCGATAAATCTTTCAGACTTGTCTAAACACAATCCGTGTATGATTCTGTAGCAATGACTTCTTTCTTGGCCAAAGCGGCTGAAACCTGAGACTTTGTTGCGACAACGTAACGGGGAACATCATTTCTTCGGACGCGTCTAGTGCCTGGGCAAGGCTATACCCGGAATAGAAGCTGATAAAAAAATTGATTATCGAGAGAAACATTTAAATCTGATAGTTTGCACTTTATGATGAATCTTAAATTTCTCTCTGGCATATTTGTAAATATCTCGCACAATATACGGAACGGCCGGGGTCTTCGATTGCCACGCAAATAGTTCTCTCTCGTCACGATTAATTAGACTTATCGAATTCGTTGTGAAACATCGGCAAAACTCCTCGAACAAACGAGTTAAGCGTGCCATAAAGGAATACTAATGCGCAAAGCGCGGTATTTAACGATGGCCGCAAGTTTCTCGCGAGCCAGCGTTAATTCTGCTCGCCTTAATCGTATGATGTGATTTAGCAAAAGAGTAACAAGAGCAGTTAAAAGAAAGGTCTCGCTGGGGCTAGCCGCTTTCCAATGAACGGCGTCGCGCGCCACGATTCTCTCAAGGTAGCGCGTAAATCACGAGGTTCGCGCCATGCAATGCAGATGCAGCGTGATGCAGCCGACAAGGTGGCAGTGCGCTAATGCGATAGACGTGTTGGCAGAGGGAGGAGGGTGCCCGCATCGTGTGCGGGAGGGTTGCATGAAGCGCGCGCGCGCGCGCGAGGACTTTTTCTCTTTCTTCGGCGTTGTCGCAATGTCGACCAGAAGTGGCAGCGCATGGGTGACGGGGGAGTTCACCCCTCCCGATGATGGTGACGGTGGTGGCGAGAGTGCGCGCGCGCGCGCAAGAGAGGAAGAGAGAGAGAGAGAGAGAGAGAGAGAGAGAGAGAGAGAGAGAGAGAGGGGGGGGAGGAAGGAAAAAGGAGAAAATCTGTAGAGCTAATTCGCGTGCAAGATAACACACCGCTCGGGCGAAGTTGTGTGTGCGCTATCGTCGAAATGGTCTCCGTCGAGTCACGGAGGGAGTTGGTCAGGGCAGGGAAAGGCCACTGTCGACTTATGCCGGAGGGTGGTAAGATGATCTTATCGTGCCCTCTCTCTTTCCTCTCTACCTTCTTCTGTCGGTTCACCTTCGCTCCTTTCACCTCGTCCCCGCGTCTTCCACCCGTCCGTCCACCCTCTTCTCAACCCTCCCTCCTCCCCGCCTTCACTGCGACTACACCTTCACTCCCTCTCTCCCCTGATGACAATATCGCGTGGCCACTGAGATAACCGCTCATGTCATTCCTACATCGACTACCTACTTCTCCGTCTGACCACCGCGGCACGAGCGGCACTGTTCTTCTAGAGACACTTTTATGTTGCACGAGAATCGAGTACACGCTCGCGCGCGAGCCCGATTGTCATCGGGCAAATCTTACGCGCGTAGATTATCTCGAGTCGTACGTCGATCGATGTGGCCAGAGGACTGGTTAACTTATGCGGAGGCTGTCTGATTTTACAGCCATTCGATGCATACAGCATTCGTCTCCTTCGCGCAAGATCGTGCGCCAGAGGCTTAGAACGATAAGAAGTTGATGCGCGTTACGTTGATCCGTACCGATACTTTACATTGATGATACTTCTGGTAACGCGTTGCATTCGCGCGAGCATTCGTTCGTCTTTCTCAATCAGCCTATTGAGGCATCGATGTATTCGCGATCATGAAATTCTGGCCCAGTTCAGCGAGATCGCTGTGCAGCCACAGCGATGTTGATGTGTAAGTGGCAGTAGTGGTCGTGGTGGAATGACGTCGCGGGAAATGAGACTCGTAAAGCAACGCCAGACACGCGAGCCACTCCAAACAGCCCTCGAGTCTCCCTACTAACTTGGAGACACTCGTATACTTGCAACGCTTTTCCGTACGTTCGCCTTTCTATTATCGTTTCGTCGAAAGTGCTTGCCATCCATGGATCGAGCGAGGATCCATCGACTCGTCAAGCGCAGACTTATCTCTCGCGATGAGAGATTCGCGAATCTAGATAAATACACGCGAGTATATAACTATAACAGTCCTTGGGATTGGGAATATATGAAGACGCGTGATCGGCTCTTCGATTGGGATCAGATGGATCCCGCTTACTTCGCGAATAACGGCAAGCGCGTGAAAAGCTCCCTCGGCAAAGGCAGCTCTCCAAGCACGCAATTCTCAAGTTATTATTTGGCACGCTGACACACCGTAAAAACGATCGACTCGCGGGATAATTGGGCTGCCTATTAATATTTCGAGAAACAGCCAGGATGAGAAATGTCGTTCGAGCGCGCGAGACAAAACGACGAGGATCGTCTTTAACGATCGGCGGCTCATGCGTGGACACGCGTGCTCATCCGCCACGGTTCTCTTCGGCTCTTTCTTCCTTCTGTTGTCCACCGCCCAAGGCTCGTTTCTTCGCGGCACTCTTCATGGTCCCGGCGGCGCGAGAGACGTACCGGGAACCGGCCGAGATAAAGGAGGATTCCGAGATTTAATAACCTCGTCAACAATAATGCACGCTGACACGACGCATTATGCGCATCCATTACCGCAACGTGGCCATCGCCGATGCTAATTCCTCAGCCATTATCGGCGGCATTATCGTCGCAGAAGCTAGCGCAACTAATTCCTCTGCGGTCTTGATCCGAAAGCGATGCCATGCGAGTATGAACACCGAAGACTCAACGAAGCAACAACGATTCTTGCTCAAATGTTTCTTTTTCCCTTTTTTCCTTTTTTTTTCGCATTTTTGTCCTTGCAATGACCGGACGATTGCAACGACGTTGCTCGACCTGATTGGATTTCGCTTGAACTTGGATTAAATCTATTCGCTCTTCTTGTTTTCAGTTTTCTTGTCACGCATTTCGTAAGCGTCTCATCGCGAAGGCGAAAAGCAACCTAATTATTCAACTCTTCTTCAATTCTCAGATTCGTCGATCTGTTCCTGGACGAGATCTCTCGTGTGAATTATTAATTTCTCCCTTTCTGATTTTAATTGCTTTTAATTGTAAAAAAGATATGCATCTTATCTCGAGATGCTGATGCAAATGTATCCGTGACTTACATATCGCCCGCGATTCTTTAATGATGCTGAAGCGCCTGTGTTACCGCCCGGGCAATTTCACAACTGAATAGCACGAAGTACAGCTCATATCCAGGCGTCGTGCATTAATGATCTAATCTATGCATACGCGGATAACGCGTTTATATCAAATAAGAGCGCGTGGAGAGCGACATTATCGTATATAAATTTTATGCACACACGCATTTGAATCTTTATGTGGTAACTTTTACATAAAAACATTCCAAAACGCGCGTTCTTTGAACAAATGCTCGCCCGTTCGTCGCGCACGTATCTCACAGGTTTCGCGCCGTTGCAAGAGTAAAATGACATGATACGCGATATCAGGAATATAACAGAAAGCAATCGTCCTGCAATTGGACGTAACAATTTAAAAGGAGAAGTTATCGCTTAAACGTAACGCGCGTTTGAATCGGTGGATTATTTAGCGCGAGAGCGCGCAACGCTGGGCGGCTGCTTTATGCAACAAACTCACGCAGGAAGTCACGATTCAATTTGCATCCTTAGTACATGTACATTCGCCTTGTTTTTCCTGCATTTCCTTGAACAATCGCATCTGGAGTGAGACGTGAGATGACGGCGAGCGCCGATTGGCGGAACTCGCGGGGCAAATTGCGATGCTGGGCTTTAACGCGCGTGTATTTGTCAAACAATCGGCCGTTCGCGGAGCAAAAGATCCCGGCGTGTGAGAGGCAGGACGGATGTCTAATTAGATGATTAATTGTTTAATTGCGGAGCCGCGGGGGAACAATGGCGCCTTATCGCCGGTGCGTGCCCCCAATAGCAACACTCGCTCGTTACGTTGTCCGGATTAATATCGTACGAGAATATCGCGATTCGGATTTACCGAAGGAAACGTAATCGTTTAATGCGGATGAGGTAGCACGGTATTTCGCGAAAATATTTCGCGAATCCGAGAGGATCGTCACGCGGCGATCTTTCCGCGCGGCCGCTTACGGACGCGAGACTTCACTCGCGGCATTGTTGCTGCAACAGCGGCGCACGGTATTTTAAGCATGCATTTCATGCGAGGCGCATATTGCATTATTTCTATCGTGCATGCGTAATTGAAGAAAGTAAGTTTTAGATAGCACGATCGCGCAACGACATACCACGCTGAAAATACTACAACGTCGCACGATCGATTATCGATGTCGGTGTTGAAAGCGCTACGTATAGAGATCGGGCTGGCTCGCAGCCCGCGTGTATTTGTCCGTCATGCCTGATTGGCCGCGTTCGTTTCCAATCGGACTGATTGCATTCCCTGCCGGAAATGGCAAACAAATGACAGACGGAGGCAAAACGAACAACACGTTAATTGGCAAACGCGCGAGAAGAAAAGGCCCTGGCTTTGACTCACGAAAATATCGGCCGGGCGAATCGCTGCGGCCGAACCGCAGCAGGAGCACTCCTGCGACTTATCCCGAGAATCGCTCGGGGATGGTGGGAGGAAATTGAGGTGGAAATTGAGGAAATTCAAGACGCGAAGATGATCGAATTAAAGCCGCGTTATCGAGCCTTGCGTAATCGCCCACGGTTTTTCGAGGAAGCGTTGCGGTGTTTCAGCCCGCTGGAATCGAATCGACAGCCCGGCTCGCCGATGAATATTCGAGCCACTCTTTCGGAGGTGACGTCACGTTGAATTAGAGTTTGATATCGATACCGTTGCGCGATTTGACAAACCCTCGATCGACGGTTTATGCCGCCCGGCATCGGTTTCGACCGCGTCAGTATTTAATTCTCATTCGGGATGCCGGGATCTGTCGTTAAATCGTGTCATTGACATTCGCGCGACGGAAGGAATCACCGAATTGAATTTGCTTCTCATTCGGGTGTTCCGATCTTTTCCACTCGCCGCGATTGTCAGACCATGCCGCGCGTACTTGTTCGTCGATCGGTTACGCGATATGAGGCACATTTTATTAAAGTAATCACAGATACGAGGAACGAGCGTTATCTGTCGTTCTGCTTGCAATCGATCTTCTTCAACAAGTTTCCAAGAGAATCTATTTCGCGCGTGATAAAAGCGTCACTCTACAGATGAATTCTTTAGCTTCATCTGTAGAACGTGGCTTTATCTATTTAACATTATTATTATCATTGCGCCATCAGTTTTTCTGGAAAGTAAAATATACGCACTCGCGTCTCATCGTACGCGGCTTTACGAGGCGATCTATTTGCAATCGGCCATTGTCGCTAGTAGTTCGTTTAAATATTATTGACACCAGGTCGCGTCATAAAATGTGAATACACGTTGCACCGGCTGGCATGCCTGTCACACACGACACAACGTGATCCGCGATAAAGTATTTAGCCGAAGCCTGCAGCATACACGCGGTTGCCAATTAAAAGCCGCACCAGCGAAACGAAACGGGAGACAATCTCTGATCTGGCATGAATGATATACCGCGCCGTAACTCTTAATCGTGCTGCATGCGGTGGCTCTCGAAGTTTCTTTAATGCCGAACTTGTACCGATGATAACAGCATTGTCCCAAATCGCAACAACGAACGACCATCTCTCGCGTCGCGGCAGATAAAAATCCTGAACGTTTCCGACAGAAGCGAGAAGCAGCTCCGAGGAGGCAGGCGCTGCATTATACTTTTAACGCGGCGGATCGTTATGTTCTTTCGAGAAACTGGCCGATCGAGAGATTCGTCATCGCAGTTCTCGCATTTCGTCTGATTTCTCGTAGATCCGCTTCTGCTCAGCCGTCTCTCCATCCGTCTCGCTTCTTTTTCCGTTGCTACGCTGCGCTTTTTCGATACATTGCACGATACGTCGATATGATACACAGAGTCCATTGTAATAAGAAAACAGAAGCTATCGCACACCCGTGACCGATTGATCGGCCGATCAATTGTTCCGTCGCCCGCTCGGCTTGTTGCGTGTGAAAGACGACTTTGAGATTCTCTGTGTTCTCCTCGCTGATCGCCATTGCGCGCGTTTTCGTACGCAAAAATACGTACCGGCAAGTGGATCCAGATCTTGTGTCGCTGCGAATATCGCCGTGGCTCTATCGTCGTGGAGAGATCCCTTGTTCTCTTTATTGAGTCGAACCATCAAACGCTCGGAGCGTTTCATAAATCGCAGCAACTCGCGAAGTTTCACGAACGTGACGCATAAAATTAGCGGCTGGCGACATTGTTTGGAGAACGAATTTCCTGAAAGCTCAGCCACATTTCTCCCCGAGGAAATGATAAGAATTATTATTCTTCGGCGATTCGCGCATTGACGGATAAAGGATTGAAAATGCCGAAGCTGCGCGCGATGTGAACGACGTCGAGCATTCCGCACGTTTCAAAGTGCACGCGATCGCGATCTTCGACGAAGAAGAGGTGTCCTTAATTGAGCTTGTTTAAGGAGCGGAGCAAGAACAGAAAGAAGTAAAAGAAGAGGAAGAGGTGGACGACGACGAGGTAAGAAGAAGAGGTAAGATCCACGCTAGTCTCCCGCGGGACGAGAATGGACTGACCTACCTCAGGATCATCCGATCTATTCATACTCCTCATTCAGTCGTGCTCTCTCTCAGGATACGAGACAAAAGCGGCGATGAAACAGAACTCCCACCCCCTACTCTCCTCCCACGTTATTCGGTGCGTTGTGTTTCTTTGGCTTTGTCTCCTCTCGGATACGACTTCCGGTGGCGCGGTTAGATGCGATTCTCAATGGGATGATGCGTCTTTGAAACCCCCGCTGGATATATAGGTAGATTCCGCGATTATTCCTGCGGTCTGGAGTGAGGGTCCTCTTCTTTCCGGTTCCTATCAGTTTCACGAATTTCCCGCTTGTCTCGTGAGCACAATGCATCGGAGAGGCGTACGCGGCTCGTATCGATCTCGGATCAAACGTGAATTCGATTTCGTCGAAGCGCATTACTTGCTGGCGCTTATCGCTGGATTTTAAGATAGTGTAGTGTATAAGAGAAAACTGATACCAGGATTGGAAACTCGTCCAAGAGAATTGGCGATAAATATGGTTAGCTACTGATGATGCCGCTTTAGACATGAAATACGTGAAATTATAATCTTTCTTTGATCGAGAAAATAGAAAATCAGTTTCTACTTCTTTGCATCTTAAATTTATTCACGCTGTTAGAAGCAAAGTTTAACACTTTAAACTCCACGCAGCGACGTAACGGATAGACAGTATTTATCTATGTGCGTTATATATTTGGAACAAGCAGAATATGTCTGTCTTTACATTGTTCTCTTATTGGTTATTGTTCTCTCATCGCGTTTAGAGGAAATATCGATAGATCGTAGTAAATGATTCGTTACGAATTCACCGTTTCGCCATCTATAATGCAATAATAAATTAACGCCGATTCGTTACGCGAGCGAATCTTTTATGGGCCAAGCGATGCTGCATTGTTAACCAGCGCAAAGGGAGATCAATTTGCACTTTTGTTGGACAAACTCGTAACCATCCAATGATTTTACCTCTCCTACACAATTTTGTTCTGCCTTGAGAAAATATGCAGGTTACGTGTCTTGAACAGAGACGTAACTATCTATCTTCCATATGAGTGCGCTATCGCTACAAAACAG
Organism: Eciton burchellii; assembly: GCA_020341155.1. Taxonomy (NCBI): domain Eukaryota; kingdom Metazoa; phylum Arthropoda; class Insecta; order Hymenoptera; family Formicidae; genus Eciton; species Eciton burchellii. The sequence goes on from JAHMML010000009.1 coordinate 1,925,418, forward strand.
AAATTACTCGCTAAATACAGAAATTACTAGAATATAGAGATAATCGTTGCTGAGGCAGCGCGGGCAAAATATCGTGCCGCGAATGGGCGGGACTTTCGATAGCAAGGGGTGAGATGACGAGAGGACGAGCAGGGTGACTAGACAAGACAGGAAAGAAGGAATGACATCGAGGTTGCTAGTGCGCCAGCGCGAGAACCGCCTACTCGTCTTCCACGCTATCTTCGTCGTGTCACCAGCAGCGGGATTGCGAACGACGACACGCTCGACATTAACAATGTTGTTATCGGAAATCCAGTCGAGCCGCGATCGGCAAGGTCGACAGAACCGATTTGGGGATCGGCCTCGCGATCAATATGTATCGGGGATGTGCATTTGAAGTCGAAGAGAACTAGGATGACTGGAGCGGCAACGAATCGTCGAAATTTTACATTTCACCTGTCGTAATGTCCTCGAAGCACTTGCCGATTCAATGTGAGAGACATCGCGCTATTCTTCAGGGTCGAAAATTCAAACCGCGTATAAATGTAATTCGTTAGCGTGAGGAATGCGATCGCAGAGCGAAGCCTGTCGCAAGATCGAGATTCATTCGTCTCGTAATGTTACGAGGTGTGCATGTATGTTACGATTAAATTTACCGTTTCGTGTCTGAAATGACCAGAAGAGAATCAATTGCGGTTGTCGATGGAAAAAGAATGAAAGCCGAACACAGCCGTGTTATGTGCGTGCGTGCGTGCATGCGTGTGCGTGTGTGTGTGTGTGTGTGTAGCGTTTGTCACGCAACTTGATTTATCAAAAATAAAGCCTGTCGAATGATCACGGGTAATATCGCGAAGTCTCGACTTGGCCAAGACACAAGCTCGTTTTGCAACGGCAAAGTCTTGAAAATGAGTTTTATATAGTACTCATGCCATGGTTTGGTTTTATTGCCTCGTTAAATAAGTTCCGCGGAAAGACTTGTAATGTCTTCCGTTTCAGTATTGCAGTTTCCAGGAGCGCGATGGAATCGAGTTTCATTTCTGATTCCCGCCATTGATCGCGAAGATTCGCCAGAGAGAGAGACAGAAAGAGAGAGAGAGAGAGAGGGGGGGGGAGAGGGAGCAGTTGCATGGCACTGCTAATGGAAACTGATAAAGATATAAAAATTTGTCAACATTTAGAGAATCTGAATTGAAATTTAAAGACCGCGTATGATGTTTCGAGGAATATGTCTCATATTCATGGGAAATGTCTCATACATAAATTATGCGATAATACATGATAAGTTTGTGTGAAAAATTAAAAATTATGGCATACTTCTTGAGAACGTTTTTAACGTTCCTATTCGTTGAGCAATTTAAACAGCAATTACAATTCTCGCGCATGTGCATTTCTATATTTCCAGCATAATTAAAATTATGAAGCGTTGTGCTCAAGGCAATGCGTATAGATGAACATATTCGCACATATTCCACAGTTATGCGAATGTATTAAATATTTATGATTTGGTTTTAGAGAAAACAAAGATCTTCCCTGTCACTCAGTAAAATACTGAGTATTACGAATCAACGTAACCGGCTTGTAACTGTATATTTTTATACGAAATGATATCGCAAAATATAAAAGCGTAACATATTTACCTAACTTTATATATATATATATATATATATATATATATATATATATATATCTTTTTGAGCATCTGAGATTAAAGAATAAGAATGACATATTTCACATATATTTTTGCCATCCGTGCAACAGATAGTACAACATACATTTTTTCCAGTTTCGAATAATTATCTCTATCATAAGTCGCTAATAACGGTAAACAATAGCCGGTACTCACCCTGTGCCAATCTCCTCGCCACTGGCTTGGATCTCATCGCTGCACGGCGGGTGGCGAACTCGAAAACAAAACACTAACTGTAAGAACGTTGCTGACGGTCCTCCGAGCCATGCGAGTTTGTGCACCGGTTTATTATCCTGTTGATCGGTTCACACTCGGTCCACCCCTCCCTTCGTGGATCGCCAATCGAATATCGCGAGTGGCAGCGCGAACAGCGAGAGATCTCACCCCCGATCGATCCGAGCGGAAGTGATCGAGAAATAATAATCGCGACGCTCGCGCACGGACACGTAGCGGACGCGCACCGGACGGCGGTGAGGGTGAGCTCTTGTTCTACGACTTCCGGCTGACTTCCGGTGCGAACCGCGACCGCCGGTCGCGTCCTCTTCCTCCGATTCCTCCGGACGCGGCTTATCCGACGGCGGTGAGAGAGAACCCGGTCGATCCGTCCGTCCGTCCGACTGGGATCCTGACGCGCGTCGGATCTGTCCTCCGACAGAGCGCGGAGGAGGCTTCTCCTGTCCTTCGCGCGTCTCCTCCTTCTCCTTCGCCACCTTGTCCGCCACCCCCGCGGCGTTCACCCTCTCTCCGCGACCGGGCTCCCCGCGAATCCTCCTTCTCGGCCTCTTCTCACCCTCCTACGTTCGCCCGTTCTCCTCTCCTACACCACCGCCGCACCGTCGTTACACCTCCTGCTCTTCCGCCCTCTTCTGCCTCCTCTTCGTGTCGCTACCGGTACCACTACCATAGTCCACGACACTACCACCGCCGCGGCGGCGTCGACGACGCCTCCTCCTCAACCTTCTCCCCAGCCTTCCCCACCTGCAGAGTCGACCTGGTGGCTTCCCCACCACGTAGGCGACCCGGCTCTGCTGTCCACCAATGATCAGCGGCTGTCTCTCCTCCGCGGTGCGAGAAGTGCACACGGCGGCTCTCGTGACCTCTCACCTCTTCGCTCCTGGGGCCTCTGTCCTATCTGCCTCTCTGTCGGTCGTTCACGCACTCGCGTCGGAGGCGGAAGACGCCGGAGGCCGCTCGACTTGCTATCTCGCGTTCTCGTCGATAATGAGACGCGTCGCGCTGTCGATCGATATCTCTCTCGCGGGAGCGATTCCTCCTCACCTAGAGGAATCTGCTTTCATTAGCTTTTCATTCATGCCCGGCTGCATGCGCGCCGATTGTCATGATTCCTTCTCGTAACGCCCTTCAAAGTTTCGGCATGAATGAAACGGGCTATTTGAAATCGATGTAGCTCACGTATCGTGTACGCTTGAATACTGAAAACGCAATGCCGTTTCTAATCTAGAAACATACAGTCGATCTTGCTTCGATTCTGATCGTCGTACTTGTCACACCCGGAGAGACTTTTAATCGTTCGAGCATCCTGTAGAGAGAGAAGATCTTCAGCGTCGCTCGCAGCTAGCAGCTCGTCGCAGCTTTTGACTCTCGTTCACGTGAGTCATCTCGTTCGAGAGGTATTATAAAGCATCATTCGCGTCTTCTCTCGATGCACGCGCAGTAGCGACAGCATTCGTTAAGAACAGGTGTTCGCAGGCTGCTTTCTCATTTGCTGACGATGCTGATTACTGATTCACGCCTTCGTGTCCAGCCGCTCTATCGCCGCTGATTGCTTACGTGTAGTCTGTAGCGCTCCGATAAGCATTCATCACGTGCACAGATGATAAACATTCCTGTGTTCGGTGAAGCTATCATGTAGCCCGCAAATTTCGTGCTTCGTTACGTCCAGGAATTTTTATTTTAATTCGTCGAGCTTCGTAACAGCGATCGCGATCGCGTCCGTGTCGACGTAACGTGCGACACGAATTTTTGTGCAATTAATTCGCCGAGTCACTAAGCGACTCTCCTCTCCTCGTCACACGAGGAACAACGCGAGCGAGAGAAAGAGACGTTCACGTCTCCAATATGTCACAGAGAAAAAAAAAGGAACATCAACGTATCACAATTTACATCAGTAGACGAGAATCGTTCTCACAGTCGCGAGGCTATTTATTCGCCTAGCTATGCCAGAGATAGGTACGACCACGCTGTCGGCGAACACGTGGCAGCAAACAGTATCGATTGATATCCTGGTCGATGTCCGAAAGCCGCATACTCCGCCGTCCACGAACGAACAGCCGCACAGTTTTCGTACGGTTCATCCGGTGCATCCGGTCGACTCGCGGTCGTCGATCAACGTCGCCATCCGTAACGATTAGTCGTTAAAGCTCCCGAATCTCTCACCTTGCCAGCCTTGCAAATTCGTTTTTTCCGATGACTTACGACCGTGTGACTTACGAAACTCGGACTAGGACGCGGAGGAGGACGAGTCGCGGAGGGAGAGCGAAATCACGGCGCGACGACGTCGAACGACTCGGCGAGCGACTTGCCTCACGCCGGCTCACTTCGACTTTGCATTTCTGGGTGCGTTTGCTCGACTAAGCGTCTCTGCTCTCCGTCTTCGTCGCACCTGAACGCGACCTCCGACCCCACGAACGGCCGTTCGGCGCGAAACGCGCCCGCGCACCCTTCCGGGCGCAGCTCCGCCCTGCTCCTTCATCCTTTTGGACCCAGGATCGGTCGCTTCTCATACCATCTTTTCATTTCCTCTCGCTTTATCCCGCCGAGTTGGTTGGTTGCCGCCGAGTTGCTTGGTTGGTTGCTTCATTCGGACGCGATCGTAGAACGGCGTTTGCTCCGATCGGAGGGAAATCGTCGTTTAAACGGGCCAGCCTTCGTTTCGATCGACCCGGTCGCGCGAGAATCTGTCTGTACGCGAGCAGATTCCGTTCGCAGAGAGTCGGCTTGCGATCCCCGCACACGAATGTAAATCCATGTGGAGAGACTGATCCGCTAATCAAGGATTCGTTGACGCGCGCGCGCGTTGGGTCTCGCGATTCTTCCACGATAATCAATATCGTGAGGTGATCGGAGGAGGATTAGCGGAGGGGAATCACACGATAGTGTGGTTCAACTCGGTGAGTCCAGACGGCACGGATGAACCGGTGCTCGGGTAGAAGGCGAATGTCATTTCCTGCGGAACTGGCATTTATAAATACTTGATTCCACGACGAAAATGGCGCCGAAATTTCGCGAAAGGAACAGGAATAGCCGAAATGTGCCGCTGTATCGTTTCCCGTTATAATTACGCGCGTATGAGCGCCGTACGAGCCTCGCGAATCGTAAGGACTCGTTATTTTAACGAGAACTGGCTGCGACTCGCTTATTGTCGACGGTTCGGCCGAAGTTCTTGGCTCTGGAGTCGCGCGGTGTGCGCGCGCGGTGTGCAGAAATATCGCGGCGAATCGCGCGGCGCGGGCCGTCCGCCTCGCCGCTCCGCGCTCGCGCGTTTATTTTCATCCTGGAAAATCGTAAAAGACCGCGCCGCCGTATCCCCGTATGTCGTTGAAGAAACGGGGAATACGAGCGACGGCTTCCAGGGGTTACGGTTATCGCCGCGACTCGTTGCTGCCAGATCAAAGGATCTAATCGCGCGGTTCGTTCGCGCCGGTTCTATTTCCGCGGCGGGATTCCACCGGCGAAATTATAAGCCGCTTCGAGGGAGCCTCGAAAACCGATCGGGTGTGCCCGATCGAGTCATAATCGAGAATTCCCAAGCGTGATCAAGCGGCGCGCACGTTCGCCGCGATGTATCTAGATCTGTCCTCGATGCGTGAAGACTGCGATATTGAACTTTATAGGATAGCTTTCGTTATAGGGTACCGATAGCCGCTTATGCGAGCAGACGAACGTATCGGACTCGAACAGTCAGCCGTCCGCTCGTTACGGAGAAACGTTCCATCCAGCGCGGAATCAGAAGCGAGACAAATGATATTTATTACGTGTGGTTGGACTCGCTTCTTAGATCCTTGATCGGTGATTCGCGACGGATTAATCGAGGCCACCCGCTCGAGCGTCGCTCGGATTACCGTTTCATTGCGATTCATTTAACGAGTCGTAAATCCCGCTCCTCTTATAAATCTGAAATTGCACGAGGCTTCTGTTAGAAGCGATCGTTCGACGATCGTTCGACATCCCACGCGTTACGCTTCTCATTAACGCATCGCGGCTGGATTTCGCCGAGGGTGGAGATGTCGCGCGGCCGCGAGATCTCCCGAAATCCAAGCTGCGAGCGAATCCGCTGCTCGCTCGCTCGCTCGCTGCGTCGCGAGCTTTTACTTGACATTTACCGTTCCGTCGAGATGGCAGCGACGCACGGCCAAGTACCTCCGACGAGTTCATCGCCGATCCCCCAACGTGTATTTTCATCTTCGCTCCAGTTCGCCGTTCATTCCCTTGCACCGCACAGCCGTCGGAGGCCATTTCGAGCGTACTCTCGCTCCTCCTCTCTCGCGACATCATTTTTCTCTTCATCCCGTAACACCCGCCTCACCTTCTCTTTCTCTCGGTTTCACCTCTCTCGCGTCACCTCTCTTCTTCGCGAGACTTTCTTTGTTTCCCGCTGCACGTGCTCCACCCGCGCCCCCGTGCATGGACGAAAAAACACGAGCGAGCAGGAGGAGAGAGGGGAAGAAAGGGAGAACGAGAGACCGAGAGGGAAGACTACAAAAAAGAAATGAGAGAAAAAAAGAAGAGAGAGAGAGGGGGGAGGGAGGGAGGGAGGGAGAGGGAGAGGGAGAGGGAGAGAGAGAGAGAGAGAGAAACAAGAGAGGGAGGACCAGGTGGGAGGAGGATATGTGTGACTTCATAAGCGATCCATATTCAAATGGATATAGTATTACGTGTGCGTGCTGGTCACGTTATGCATTCGCCGATGAGAGGCAGGTGTTGGTCGTTGGTGTTGGTGAGGGTCAACTCACGCGTGTACGCGATCTCGTCCGCGTATGCGTATCTGCGTGCGGCGAGAGCGTACACGTTCTATATGCGAATTGAATACGCGCTTGTCAGTGGCGTAGAAACGGGGGTGAGGTTCGTATACCGCTGGTATATATCAACGTGCGAGCAACGGATAGTTTTAAGTGTCCGGATTTATAAACCGCTCCTACCTGCGCGATTAACACGTGACGGATGAGATGGAGCCGCGAGATCATTTTCCGCGAGATCATTTTCTTCGTTCGATAACATTGTTGAATGAGACCGTCGCGCGCAATGATGCTCCGCTACGCGTTTGTACGTTAATGAGTGTGTTTCATATGAATAAACGAAAGAGAAGAAGTAATATCCGCTTGTGATGTATTTTAACGATCTTGACGTCACGCGGAGCTACCTAACAAGGGTGAATTTCTGGAAAAGTGTTTCTCGTACGCGCTTCGCGCTCTAATCTGATGCATTCGAGTTGGCGAAGCATCCGGTTTCTTGAGCTTGAAGATTTCTCGGAACGCAATATGCGGCCCTGCAGTGCTGTGTACTCAGTATATTCAATTAATCTCCCTCCTGACGAGCCCTCCCAGCGTGGACTTTACGACCTTCATGCCGGAGAAAGGACTCGAAGAGCGCACTGCGATCCGAGCGCGGCCTGTGTCACGTTTAACGTACAAAAGATAGCCAAGCGTGGATGCATTATTCTTAAAAATACAGGTACACGCGGACGCGTAATTGTCTCTCTCTCTCTCTCTCTCTCTCTCTCTCTCTCTCTCTCTCTCTCTCTCTCTCTCTCTCAGCGGGATCCGAGAAACTACAAATTCGGAAAAGTCCGTTGATACGCCCGATGATACGAAATCTTCTTCCAGAAAACGAGTTGCGACGTCTTCTCCGAGGAGCGAATCATTCGAGTTATACGGATCCATCCGCGAGATGTTCCGTTCATACGGAAGAAACGTATGATTCGATTTTGGTCAAGGATCAGCGGGATGACGAATGGAAGGGCCAGTTTTCGGAGTGGCCCCATACCGACCACTCGCGATCTCGATATTGCCGGGGAGAAAAGAGAGGAGGAAAGTCGATTCGGCCACTTCCGAAGGAGCGAGATGACCTGCTGGAGGGACGGAGGGGAGGTGCCGTTAACGGATGACGTATATTAGGGATACTCTGGTCGAGTAGGGTACCCAAGGATTCAGGACCCTCCCTGTCCTTTCGCTGGCTATAAAAACCACTCGCCTGCCTTCTCGACCCTTAGCTAAAAGGCCAATCCGCCCTACCACCCTTATCGATCCGCGAGGAACGCGGTGGTTGGTTACTTTCTAACTCGCGGATTCTTTTCCCTTTTTTTCCTTTTTCTCCTTTTATTTTCCAGTGGATCATCGATATTGTCCCGCCTCGATGCTGTCTGCCCGATCGCGCGATTCCGTCTTCGTTGGTTTTCACACTCGGTCTTTATCGCAATTAATTAAATTTACTCGGCTGGATGAGGAACATAGTAGATCTATAGAGATCTATAGGAATCCGCGATTTTTATATGACAAGTAAAAAGTTAGTCGTCGGTAACACCGGCACGTCGCACGTCTGATGTTATACGCCTTTTTTCCATGAGTCCTCCTTCGCTAATAATCGATACCCCTTGAGACATTACCCGAAGATTGTACGAGGCTTTACACCGCCTTTTACATCCTTCTACTTCCCGCCCTCGTACGACTTCGCGGAAGCATGAAATTCCCGAGTGGTCGGCTATCGCTCCCGTGCTTAAAAGTTTCAAAGTCCATTCGCCAATAATCGCTAAGTGCAACCATTGGAAGCGTTCAAATATTTATCGAAACGTTCGAGAAATATTTATCGACAAACGTGTCGGCGCGGTTATACCGTAACCGCATTACCGAAAATTTGCATCCCCTTAACAATGCTTAATACGCCGTTAGTACGGTATTAAACGGCAGAATAATGCCGTTATGTGCGCGCGTACATGCGATTATCTGGAAAGCATCTATGAATAAGAAGAATGAGCTTTTACTCTTAACGTATATTAACATAAGAGTCTCGGAGTGGAAGCTCGTAACTTTTCTTTTTTTACTCCGGTATGCGTATAGCATGTTGATCGTCGTCGGGATAGCGGCCAGAGGAAGATAAATTAGATCACGTTTGCTCATAATAATGCAACAGTATCTAAACAGTAAGCTAATTACTCGTTAGGAAGCGAGGACCCTGAACAGCAGAGTCACGAATCAACCGAGAGATGACGAGACGGCATTTCAGAATTAACGAAGCTAAACCGGAATTCCCTTATATAGAAAATTTCTCAAGCAAGTAAGCAGTTACCGTAACCGTTTAAAATCATAAAGAGCACTCGTCAGATAATCCCCTTAAGGCGACAGGATCGACGATCCTGTCGGAGTGATAAATCCGACCGGTCGATCTTGTCCGAGACGCTCGCGTTTCTAAGGCGAAGAAACACATAAACGCGAGCGGATTGCACGTCGTGCAAGTTGCATATTTTCCATCGGCGATGGCAGCGCGCGAGCGAGGGAGGACAGGAGACCGCGCGACAGGGGGTGGCCGCTTGAGAGGGATGGCGGAGAATTGTGAAGGCGGCGGGAGCGAGTGAGAGCGAGCGAGGCATGTCGTGCAGCCTATATCTAAGACGGTCGCATGTCATATCAGCAGTCATCGGGCTGGGATATAGGTATGTCTGTATAATGCCGCGATAGTACCTCGTCGGTACCCCTGTGTGTATATTACGGGGATTTAGTTCGAGAGCCCCTCGCATGCTCGGAGACTGATGTGACCACGGAGACCGCCTCGTTGGGACATGCGAGCCGTCTTGTACGCGCAACCCTTGTCGCCTTCCGAGATCCGAGTGCAAAAAAATATCAGAGATGTTCCTGATCACGAATATGAGCGTTATTAATTAATCGATACCGCCGAGACTCGTGCGATTTCGCGAGTTTATCACCGCGTGCCGCGGAGCTGCCGCTGTACGTGGAAAGGCATGGAATTAGGAGGAATCCCGGGATATATAATTCTCCTGCATACTTAATTTATATCTAATGCTTCTGATAGCCGACCGGTGACCGAGATCCGAGCAAGTGGCATACAAGCGAGTTACTTTATAAAGGCTGTTCTGCGTTGCATGATTGGCGCGACGTTAGATTTCCTATCCTCGGATCTATTCTCTATCTCGGAAGCGGGATCCCGGAATCGAGATTGATCGTAAATGATTAGTCGCGAATTCGCGGATGCACAATTCGAAGGGATGTAGGAAGAGTCATCGACGTTAATAGACGAGAGAAGACATACCTATAAGTACCTATACCTACAAATACATGTACACATAAATGTATAAATCGATGTCTCTTAGATAACGAATCTTTCTCGTTCAGCTTGCTTAAGAAAGATTACTGCGGTACATTAAACACGATTGTAGCCAGATTAGGGAACAATCGGTTTCTCTAGCGCAATGGACGGGGAAATCGTGCAAGCATATAGATCTAAATCGTATTCGATGGAAATATAACACATCAAGTATCGACGATGATCTCTGCGCGATTTCTTCGGCAATCCAGCGACGATTCTCGTTAACATATCTGATTGTTCAATAAGCACGAAGATATACGTCATGGATATTCGCTACGATGTATATGAATGAGGTGGCGTGTATCAGCGTTGAAAAAAAGTAGGTTGCCCGGTAGGTTGACCATGCTGTGCGAAGATTGAAAGCTTTTGATGTTTCGTATTTAAATGAACTCGTTATCCCTCGGATCCTTGAATGTTGCTATAAAATTGAGCGTTTTTAAGAGCGATTAAGAGCCTCGTTAGTACGCGTACACGCGGTACACGCTGCCATCGTGTAACTATCTCAGTCGAGCTCCTTTTGAACGAGCGTGACGGTACTTGTGACGCACGGTAGGACACAGTAAATCTTTTGGAGAAGTCCGCGATATCAAAATGGAAAGGAATAATTTCGTTAACGGGAACGCGTTACAGCTAATGATCGCGATAGGAAGCACTAGGCTAAGATGTGTATCTCGAGGAGGGAACAGAGAGGACAGAGGAGGACAGAGAGATAGGGAACAAGTAGTTATTAATTTGAGACGGGGGTTAACGGTTAAAGGGACACTCATGTGACCTTAGCCGCCGTGCATTTATAACTAGCTCAAGCAGACTGGACAAACAAGGGTGATAAACCCGATAGCTTATCTTTTTTACACGAACGCAGGTATACATCAAAGATAATCGCGCCTCGCTCTGGATTTATTTCCATCTTGATGACGGCGTGCGGGATCTTGGCATCTTCGAAGTTGGCTACCGATCTAATTACGAGCGAATAAATAATTCGCGTGTCCTACGCACCCATTAAGCGTCGGGATTAAGCACTTCGGGGAAGACCAACCGCGCCGCGGGTATTCTCGCTCGTTCCATGGCGCAAATTATGCGCGTTCAATAAGGTGGACAAAGAACTATGGCGTGACTTCCGTGTTTCAGGTCAAGACAATATATTTCGTCATTATATTATTACGCGACCGGGTAAAAGGCATCGTGTATTTATCGGCAGAACATTGCTCTTATCGCGATGAGATAATACACACTGGGCTGCGTATCTGGTCGCGAGACAAACTAAGTATTTACAGTAATGACTGCACTTTGAATCTTCGATCTGCGGCGCGTTCAAGGCACGCGTTACCGCGTCGCATCGATTTTTACGAGCATTCCACGTAACATCCCTCGACAGATCAGTTGGGAAGAACCGTACAACGTCTATAACGTGTTGGAGATATCCGTGAAATCGCGACTCAGCGACGCGAGTTAAGATATCTCTAGCCGCGATAATCCCATACGAGATTCCGGCAAAATTAATGACCCCGCCGCTGCTGCGTCGAGCAGAGATTCGACTGACAAAATATACAACCGATCAATCATTACCTTTCGCCATATGAGGCTGTTGAGAGCGCGGTGTCGCGCGTTCTGCGTTTATAATCTGGCGCGAGCTCGCACGCGCGTGCACACACGCTCGGATCAGGTGTACGGGAGCGCGAGGGTGCTCGCTGTGTAAGTGTGCGGTAAGTGCGAGTCGGGTAACTAAAAGCCAAGCGTGGGTCGAGTGCGCGAGTGTATCATAGAGAAGGGAATTCGTGCGGAAAAACGCAACTAAACGCGAGTAATTGGAAGGCCGAGGGAGGTAGGTAGCTTTCGAACGGCACTAGACCTCCGTCGACACCCTTGTCTCGCCAGGGACGAATCTGTATTTAATATTATTTCGTCCAAACACCTCGCTCATATTTTCCACAGAGTTATCGCGCATCAAACAAGCATCAGCAGGACAGTGCTGCTTATTACAAAGTAGCAGACAGCATTGTTACCACCTGTTCTATCTTGATGTTCCATGGCGCTGTCAAAAACGACTTGCCAAATTAATAAATTGATTTATCGATGATTTGGAATGTTCCCTTTCACATTCTTCTTGCATCTTTTAGGATTATTTACTATGTCCTCGAGAAAGATCCGCGCAATGCGAGACGTATGATGTATCTGTAATTAAGATGTATCCTAAAATCATTTGATCATCTTATTATTTGATCGGCACTGCCGAACAATTTTTTTTCACGATGCGTGCTGCCCTGAAAAAGCATTCAAAACCCGACAAAAACAAGAGTTTCGTGCCGAACTTTCTCGCATGTTCCAGTTTAACGCGGGAGACGGTAATCGTTAATCGCACTTTTGCACATTTTTTTTCTTCGTTAGTCTGAGAAAAATTTCCCGCACATCTGCACTCGCGCGATTTGCGCTGAATGATTAAAGATAACGCGACAAATTCAAGATAAAGTTCTGCATAAATATACCGCAATCAATTTTAATACACGTGCTTCGTATAAACATCAAGAAGTGAAAATTGAATTTCGGAAATGGCAGATCGTGTTTCTTACTATTGCTCAGCAATATTCGGGACAATAAATCCAACAAAGAGTGCCCTTGTTCTTCGAAGAGCCTCCGCGCGGTATAATAAAACAGCGCGTTTCGAGTTTCATTGCGGCTGTTTTCAAAACAGAATTCAATCTTTCGAACAGTTATCATTACCACGAGTATCACGAATCCGTTTCGTTATGAAACTGGATGAACGGTCGTAAAAAGCCTTCGTTGCTGGAACCCTCTTGACCAATTTACGGGCTACGCTTGGAAAAGATCTTTTCCAGTATATTTCATGGACAAGTCGCAAGATTTCCTTCAATGGAGAACTAACGTCGATGCGCAACAAAATTAATGCGAAGGTTTATTTCCAATTAAAAAAATATATCAGACGAGTATCTTGCTCTTGATAAATAAACGTTTAAATAAACGTGACCTTATAAAAAGAAATGGCTGCACAACTAGCAAAGGAATCTCGAAGAGCAACGAACAGCGGGACACAATCATCTTATAATCGAATTTGTAAACCGGAATCAGCCTATCCCTTCGGCAGCACTGAGGGTTGTTATTCGCGGAACTCCAAGTAGAAGCGGGAAGCGATTTAAGACGGTTCTCTGCCTTCCTCCTGCCCTCTCGCCTCCTCATTTTCGAGACTGGCATCTTCGTCCCTTCACCCGCGCCCTCTATCTCATCCCCTGTGCATGCATCGTCCCCGAAGAGAGGCAGCAGGGGGTTGCTTCGTGGCTGCCGTTGGCTTTTCGTTGCGGTTTACGTGGGGGATGTTTCCTTCCCTTGTGAACACATCCGTACACCCTGCCTCCGCCGTCCCTTCATCTCTCTCCCTCCGTCGCAACCGTCTGCCTCTTTCTCTCGTGAATCACAGCATATTACCGCCATGGCGATGCTTCAGCTCAGTCAGTGTAAACCCTCGAAGGCATTTGCTGATTCAAATTAATCACAACCGAGCTAGCTCGAACCACCACCCCTTTACGCTCGTTCTCCGCATCGCGAGTATCAACGAGCCTGCCAACAGAAACAAATATCTTTAATCACTCATCTCACGATACGGTCCTTTCGAGGAGCTCGTTTTTCGTAAAATTCATGAGTTTGATGGAGATAATATATCTCTTAACTGTGGCTAGATTTTCTTCAGAAGAAACGTTAATTAATTCTAGTCTTTTCGTTATGCGAAGTTTGCGATATTTACTTCAACATCCCTACATGTTTGAGAACAATTCCGGACACTACCAGGTCGCAGTTACCGAAAATCTTACAAGCAACAGAAATATCTATAGGGATTCGGACTCTTCTTTCTGAACTTCTCATCAATCATCGTCCATAATACGTTTGCCACTGGGGAGTCGTACGTCGATCGTCAGGATTGATTAAACGAAGACGCGCGAGTCGATAACATCGATGGAATTATTTTCGCTGGCGTTTAAACGAGGGACGGGAAAGCAACCACGGCAAGACGCCGTGTCAGAAAGGGTCATAGGACAGACGAGGAGCACGGAAAGGCGGAACGCAGAAGGAGCGTTTTTCATCCCCATGACACGTAGTCTGTTGGATTTTCGTTGCGCTGCAGCGCCCGTTCCGTAGGGTCGCAAAGTGGAGAGAGAGACAAAAAGGAGAAGGCGCAGGGTTGGTGACGCGGGGAGGGCGCGAGTCTGACGAGAGTGCTCTTTAGAATTAGAGCGGAGCAAGTCTCCGCGCCTCTCCTTCTCGCATTCGTACTCTCCTTCCTACCAGCTTCCTCTCCCTCTTTCTCTCTCTCTCTCTCTCTCTCTCTCTCCGCCTTTTTCTCTCTTCTCTCCTCCTTCTTCCTTCTCTGCTCGATGAATCCGCGAGGCGTCTCATCACGCAACATTACCCGCCGGGCTCTGCGACTCCCAGATTCCCTCCGTCCTCCTCTTCCCATCAGCCCCCCTGCATCGCGGTGTTCGCCCTCCCTCCGTTTCCATCCAAGCCATCCCGCAGCCTCCGTTGGCAGCTCTTGCATCCCGGCCACGCAACATTAAGCCCACTCCTCCGTACTTTCCATCAGATTCTATGGAGTCGCCCCGAGGGGCGACTGTTTTTTCTTTCTATTCTTCGGATGCGGAGAACGCTATATATTAAACTCTCGGCTTCGCGGCTAGACGCAAGCAGATAACGATATTGCTATCCTAACGCTATCCTCATCTCCTAACTTGTATGTTCTGTTGCGCTGGATAGCGAGACTTTTAATTGTTTCCCGTTCGTCGGTAAAGCTATTAAATATAATGTAGCAATCTGTATTTAGTCTGAATGTTTCGTGCAATCTTTCGTATCCCGTTACTTCCGTTTCCCGTTTCTGATTCTTATCAGCGGAGTTGCTCGTCGCAGCAACGAAGAAGAAGGAAAATGCGAAGCAGCAGAGGCGCGAGCAGGCGGATTCGCAGAAAACGTCCAAAGAGCGCTGCTACCGACGGATGAGGGAGGAGAGAGAAGAGAGCAGCAGAGGGTGGGAAAGAGGTCTCGTCTCCCTGTCTCTATTGATCCTCCTCGGAGGAGCCGCGCGCACCTCGTCTTCCATCCCACCTCATCCCCGGTAGCATTCTCGCTCTGCCATGAAGGAGAGAGAGAGAGAGAGAGAGAGAGAGAGAGAGAGAGAGAGAGAGAGAGAGAGAGAGAGGAGAGGAAGGAGAGGAAAAGTGGAGGAAGAGAACCGTCATATATCAGCCAGTCGGCTGATATTATCCGCGGAAAACGCGACGACAAAAAGGCAATATCTTGTCTCTGCATCAAGTTTGTTGCATTTGTTGGTTTCCAGCATGCTTCCGGCATCATCGGTTACAGCTTACGCTCTATGAACGTTCAATTAATACGATGGCGTCTACGATCGCGTCTAAATTCTTACTTCTTGCCTTTACCACGTAGCGCGGGAGAGAGAGAGAGAGAGAGAGGGGGGGAGGAGGAGGGAGAGAGGGGGAGAGAGAGAAGTGGTGGGCAAGGCAGGAGGTTCTAAAACGGAAATACCGTCAACTTTAATTCACGTGTCCGCTGTTCAGGATTCAGGTTTTTCAAAACTTTCTGCCAGAAGCCGCAAGTAAACTTCCCTTACATCGGACGAAATCGCGTTTAACACGTTTAACACGTGAAGCGGATAATATTAAAAAGAAGGTGGCACGATTTTGCTCTTTTTAAAGAGGAATATCTGTATTCTCGCAATCTTAACTCTGCGGGATAATGGCAGCCGTGGAACTTCAACTGGACGTGTAAATGTATATTGTTTTTATACAATGCACGATTTTTACAATAATTCCTAAAGAAATTACCTCTGCGGATTAACGTTGAGAGTCACTGGTCGGTAAATTTAACGAATGAAAGAGTCGTTAGCGAGATCATTAGACTGTCATTCTCCGCGCGGCATTACGCTTTCATCTCTTATCACCGCTTGTTGCACATTGGTTGCTCATTGCGAACACGCGTAGGGATTTCGCGATTACGATTGGCGCGGTGTCAGTTGCTATCTTCTCCCACCCTCTCGGCTCCTCTTCTTGTTCCCTTGCTCGGTTATCTCGCTATTCTCTTCACGCGCATAACTCGACCCATCGTTATCTCCGTCCAGAAGACCTCTCATTGGTCGATGATCTACCCACTCGCGGCGATGCCTCCCTCGCCTATCACAGCCGTCCTTCCGTGCGGCTTCCTATGTCGACTCTTCTGGATAGTTGGGGTGAATGCGTAGTGCCATCCCGCCGCCAGCATTGGACCGAGGGGAGCATCCTTCGTTCCCCATTGGTCCGGCGAGAGCTGGATCTCTGCTCATCTCCTCAGTTGCGCGCGCTGCCACGATGACTCCTCTTCTCGCGTATCAGTGGACGCATCATTCAAAATGGAGGCCTCTCTCATCACGGAAACCACTGGTTTCGCCATTACTTGTGCACGTGCGTACACGATATGCGTTTTAACGATAAAGAGTACTTGAAGAGATAACGAGGATCGATGACGCATAATCATCGGAGAAAGATGTAATTTAAGAAACGGAGATAATTATTTTATTACAGACTTGCTACCGTCATATACCGTAATGTATTACCGTAATAAACGCTGTCTTATCGTTGTTATATTTATAACAACGCCGTAATATACCGTAATATCCATTGAACGGATTCCAAGTAGATTATCGTCGATGTCCGGCGATATCGCAGCAGTTTCGATTATGAGACGATAAAATCTGACAATAACCGAGCCACCGCGACGCGCATCGAACTAGCGAAATCTTCTCGCTGCCGAACGAAATCTCCTTTAACGTCGTCGTCGCACCGAGCTCGTCTCCCAGAATAGCAGAAACTGTTAGTCATACATCCTGTCGTACATCGCGCTATAACTGGGCGCCGTGACGGTCTAACGCCATTATGGCAGACACGCTAGAAGAGAAGCGGGAGAGGCAGTAGAGAGACATCGGGAACAAGAAGGAGAACGGCATTACGAGGGACGGCGAGGAAGAGGACGAAAGAGAAACGGGGACTGCACCGGCAGAGTGGTCGTTGCAGCGGCAGTAACACGGTGCTGCATCTATTCATACACACCGTCGGCTTCACCAACGTCAACGGCATTGGCAGCGCGGCTTGCGCGTATCCAGTATGGAACATTGACAAGAGAGAGAAAGAGAGAGGTGGGAAGAGGGAGAAGAGAAGAGGGAGAGGGCGAGAGGGACGCAGGGAGGGAGGGAGGGAGGGAGGGAGGCAGGGACGGACGGACGGACGGAGGGAGAGAAGGAGAGAGGGAGAGAGATGAGAGAAAGACGAGAGAATGGGAGACAGGCTTGGCAACAGTGGCCACTTCTCGGTCTTCCTTGTTCTCTCGTTCGTTTTCTCTCTCTCTCTCTTTCTCTCTCTCTCTCTCTCTCTCTCTCTCTCTCTCTTTCTCTTTCTCTCCCTCAATTCAGTCTTTCTCTCGGAGGAACTCAAAGTCAGAGCGACCGGGAGAAGGGAGGAGAGGACAGAGCCGGAGGACGAGGAGGAGGACGAGGTGCAGTGACATCCACGAAGAGTGCGACCGAGCGAGATGGTATGATAATTGGAGGAGGAGACAGAAGAGAGAGGTTCTCTCGGGAGAGAGATCGACACGGATGGAGGACGGGGACTCTGATGGGGAACAGAGGTAGCGCCTCAGTCCCCTCAGAAGGCAGAGGAGGAGCAGGAGGAGCAGGAGGAGGAGGAGGAGGAGGAGGAGGAGGAGGAGGACGTGGGAGGCAGAGGGAGATGGTTACCATGGCTACCAGAAACCGCAGTCGCCGCCACCGACGATGCGAGAGGTGTCACTGACTCCTGGCAAAGCTACCGCACACACCAACACACACGTGCCGGTTGTGCCCGCGTACGCGTAAAACTTATACGCGACACACGGACAGGTACGTGCGAGGGCGGTGTGCCGCGTCACTACAAACACGCATTGCGAGACACTGCCTGCGAAGTACCTTTCCGGTCTATCGCTGCTGCTAAGCCGACACTCCGCTCGTGACGAATTTCGTCTTTTACCCGCGGCCGTTTGATCTCAGGTTCAGCATCCAGGCCGAGTCGTTAAGGATGCCGAGGAGGGTAACGCGGGATTGGGAGCGGCAGACGTTACGCGGATATTTTGCGGCACGTCGGATATTAGAAAACGCACTTTTCAATTTACGCGATTGCCGTACAAAATAGAAAAGATGTACGTATGCGTGTGCGCGCACGCGCACGTGTGTACGTGTACGCGCACGATCATTTTATCAATATCGACTGATAAGCTCGCGGGTTTATTACCGTACGGTAGACTTGCGCGGAATTAACGCAAATTGATTTTCTGGTATTCGACCAAAAAATCAACGCACAGTACTTAAATTATACGTAAAGATGTAATCTAGCCTTTATGAAATCTAAATCGTTTTTACCCTTTCCCCCTCCCCTTTCCCGAAGCACTCGGAGCACGTGTTTTGTTCTCCGTGAAGAGAAAAGGAAATCCGTTTTTGTTAAAGATCGCTGCCGGTTACGGCGCAGGAAGTGGGATCAGATGCTGTCGAGGAATATGCACTTGCTGGGTGGCACCATTCAAAGTGATATTTCTGAGAATTATTAGAAGAAACGCGTGAATAGACGCTCGAGCGGGCATTCAACATTCTTGCGGTAAATCTGTGCTTGGGTCCAATGATATGCAGAATCAAGCGGAATAGCGCGTTTGTCGTAAGAACGAGCGACGAGCGCTCCAAGATGAAGCCGGACAGGAAATTGATCTTGCGAGCGCGCGAAGCTCATCTGCATCATCGGCAATGCAATTTCCATGCAATTTATCAAACAAGCGTGCCTCGACATCAGCATCCTGTCTTCGGGAAACCCGACGTGACTCAAAAGGACCATTGCGAGCAGAGAGAAACGCGCGCAAGAGCGTGCGTGCGTGTGCGTGCGTGTGTAAGAAACAAAAGATTCGTCTCTTAACTATGGTCTTTCGTTTCATTTCTCCGCGCTCCCACCTTCCCTACGCTTCCTCCCGCCCCCTCCCCCCACTCTCTCTCTCTCTCTCTCTCTCTCTCACTCGTTCTCCATCGTTCCTCCCGCATTCCCCCAGCGGGACGAAAATCAAATTAAGGCTTCCAAAAATAGACCGGGGGACATTCAATTGTTTCTCGCGGGGGACGGAACGACGCACACGGAGCGGCGACGATAGCCGGGCGTCTGTGTCGCGCGAACTCGTAAAAGATGAGAAACGATCTTAGCAAAATGGCCGTTCCGACGATGCGTCCGAGCACGATCGTACTCGGGCCGATGGCGATCGCGCGTCAAACAAGGGCAGTTAAGAGAGCCGAACGATGCCGCGCGCTCTGTTGCGAAAAAAGGAAGGGATCAAGGCGAAAGGGCCGTAAATTCAGCGGGCGAGATTGACGAGCGGATCCTTCGACCGATGGATCCGTTTTCGCTTTTCGCGCCACGTGAGATCGCGCAACGACCGGCGTCTTCCGTTTCAACGTCAACGTCCACCGATCGCTGCTCTAATTAGAATTCACCTCGGGAGTCCACCGAGCGTTCTCCGAGGAATGTTACTCTCCTCGCGAGATGAAACCGACTCTCTCTGAGCCCAGATCCGGACTGCACGAGCAGCCTGATTGGAAGCAGCGTGGTTGTCTTTTATACGAGAGGAAACAATGCCTCTTTCTTTTTCCACTTTTAAAGATGCCTCCGCGAGAACGTCGCTGATAGTACGGTGGATTACATTTATTCCTTCGTTCGTGGCATTACGCCTGTGACGCGAAACGGTCTCATTGTGCGCGCACAGCGCGCAGGAGGGAACTTATGTAATCTCGCCAACGGGAAAAGGCAGCGGGAAACGAAAAAGGGGATGGTGCTTACGCTACTGCGACGATGCTCTTTCCACGTCTTCGTCGCTTATCGCGTGTACAGTCCGATTCGCCTCGCGGTCTCCATGGAAACCCGCGGAAAAACCTATCGATTCTCTCTCTTTGGACTCCTCTGAAAGAGAACTCTTTCAAGAATCCCTCGGTCCCTTTTCCGCTCCTCTCTTATCCTCGCCGAATCTCTCTCGTCTTCGCCAAGGAGGAGCTTTCTCCTCCTCTCGCGCGCGTGCTTAACTTCCGCGAGCAGCGAGCAGCCGGCAAGAAGAAGCGAGAAGAAAAAGAAGATGAGGAAGAAGAAGAAGAAGAAGAAGAAGAAGAAGAAGAACAAACGGAGGAAGAGGAGGAAGAGGAGAAAGAGGGGGAGGAGCGAGAAGCAGAGCGCGGCAACGCCGTTAAGAGAGGTTTATTTCGCTAATAAGACTGGACCTGTACCGTGCTTATTGAAACAATAAAGAATCACCCCCGCAGGTGGAGCGAGGAAATCCTCAAGATGGCGTCCCCTCTTGGTCACGGCAAGTGGATATGCCAAGAATACGTGCACTGGCTGCAGAGTGTCGGCTGATCAACTCTCGATGGATTTATCGTTGTGATATTGCGGTCCTACCTCACCTTCCTCTCTCCTCCTCTCGATACTCTCGTCGTCCTCGTTGTCGTCGTCGTCGTCGTCGTCGTCGTCGTCGTCGTCGTCGTCGTCGTCGTCGTCGTCGTTTTCCACAAGCTGCTTCTACAATCCCCATCGACGTCCTCCTGTTAAGAGCATACGGGGTAAATGCTCCGAGTTCCAACGGCCACGAATAACGTAGGATACCAGCTACAAGGACTACGTGTCGTGATGTTTTCAATCTTTTATTAGCGACGCGTGTACGTTACAATTTAGCATTTGCGCACGTATTGTGACCGTTATGCGTAGTAAAAGTCTCCGAGCTCTGATCCGAGCTCGATTACTGATGCATTCGTATAAAGCGAGGTTACTAACGGTAACACCGATTAACGATGCGGATATCTTTTCGCGAAAAGCAAACGCATCGGAAATAACGAGTCGTCGATCCGAGGATCCGAATTAAGTTTGCGGTATCCAAGCGGGATGTGGCACTAAAGAGGAATTTATTGGTTATCGGTTGCTCTCGCCTCTCCTTCGCGGCATCGATAGTTTTATTTCGCGTCTGCTTTTCCCTTACTGCTTTCGTCACCGTTGATTCGTGTTGATTCGATCGCGGATTATTTGATACGCAGCTTTTTCAATGCCGAAACGTAGCAGAGCGAAATATCTCCTCGCGCGAACACGCTCGCCGTGTCAAACAGCGACAAATTAAAATCTGCATAATTCTCTTCCGCGGTTCTTATCTCCGGTAATTATTCACCGATAATTTTGAAACCTTTCGCGCGCTATTTGGAACACAACGGGACGTGTTATCGCGGACGAGACGTGTTATATATACTCCGAGATATATCGCGCGAGATACGCTCGGAGGATGGTGTGTCTGGTTGAGAATCGATAGAGCTCCTACCGAGACTACCCCGCGAGACACGAATTCCCGGATTCCATGTCGCCACCCCTAAAAACCCCATCTACTGAGCGCGATCCCCTCCTCCCGACCCCCTTTGGTGCTCCTCGAGGCCGCTCGGTATTACCTCTGGCCGAGAGGATTCCGAGCATGGCAAGAGAGGACGACCGAGGAAACGGAGCGGCGGTATAAAGAGCCGAGCGGGTTGAAGCGGGACAGCAGGAGCGAGCGACGAGGGCGAGAGGGGAGCGGGCAAGAGCCCGGGGGCCGGGAGGAGAAGGAAAGGGCTGGAGAGCAGCGCGAGGGCCGAGCACAATGGACCGCCTCGGAGATTCGGAAATGTCGAGACCCACGATCCTGAATGGGAGACGGATGAGGACCTTGCCCCAGCTGGATTCGCAGGACAATGCATCCTGGAAGACGAATGTTAACGCTGGCGATAACGTGGTTTAATGCAGAAATGGATGGTTTCTCGGCTCTCCTGTCCCGAGCCTCCTGGTTGCCGCCACTGTCGCTGAAATTAAGGGTGGTTCTGCCTTGTTTGGCCGGAACGCACCACGGAATTCCGCTAATAGATGATAGGACTTGTCGCGAGAGAGGGCGAGACACCCATCGCGCGACGAGCACGTTTCACGATATTCGATTCGCACGAAATCGGAATCGTAGATAGAAATACCTTGCAAGAAGAGCTCTCATCTTCTGGATATTAAACCAAGGGCTAAACCCTAAGGCATGAGGCATCCTGTTGACTAATCCTCGAAGGTCGTTTTGAAAATGCCGCTCCGCGAAGACACACGTAATGGCACATGTAATTTGTCGTAAAGGGATACTACCCTTATTTGGTTTCTTGCTCTATCGCCTTGCTATAGCACAGAGGGTCGCTATTTATAATGTGTTTGAATAAGCATCGTCGTTTCCAGCGAAAGCGGATGAGTCTCCACGCGCCTCACACACGTGCCACAATGACCCGACAAACTTACTTAATTCACTCTCTGTAACTTACGACATATAATTGCACGTAATGACGATATACTGTCAGTCAGTGTCGTCCTCGGTCTCTGTAATTTTCTCTGTCGCAAATGTGCCGAGCGATAATCGTACGATCGTTACGTAGGCGGTTATTATCGAGGCCTCGAGAGCTGCTTAATACAATTTCGATTAATTTACTTACTCGTGTGTGTACAGAGTCATCACGAGTATAAGGGCAGATGCCGTTTCGCCTGTCTACAATGGCGAACGTTAAATACACTCTTGGAAAAGACGATTTACTCTTGTCGTCGCGTTGTTCTCGATGCTCATTAATTATTTATTAATGTATCGATATTACGTATATTACTTCGAGCATCGATGGAGACGTTTCGACGCGTGTATCACTGTCCCGTTGACAGGAAACGGAAATTTATTCAATTCTTTATCGGAAGTCCAGCCGAAACGAGAAGGTAAAAGCGTTATCGCCGAATAGACGGAGATCACGTGGTGAACAATCCGCTCGGGCTTTTATAGTGTGCCGTGGTCGACGGTAGTTGGGCTTAAGACGTAACTTATATCTGATAGGCTCTAAGTCTTCCGAAATTACCTTTGGCCTCTATCGACCCTCAAACTCAAGCGATTCACGATCCCAGGCGCCTCTCGGCAATCTCGGCGCGAGCATATACGCCGCGATATTATAGGGCGAAAACGGTAAATGGCTCTAATAATGCGAAATCTCGGCGGCTATAAATACGAGCGGGTTGTATCGGGCCGCTGATCTCGGTGGCATGTCCAGTGCTCGCACTGCCGTGTCTCACGTTGATAGCGGAGCGTGCCCTACACGACACTCACGGCAAGTATGTGCGCCGCTTATCATAACGCTTGCTGGCGACCGGTCCTTCTGCCCTTTGCCATGACTATACGGCCGAGCGAAACGCCTTCAATCTCGCGACTTCCGTCGATGCTCGCTCGTGCTGCGTCCGCGTACGCGAAACGTCGTGATTATCCGGCCAGTTGTTTGTTTCTGCAGATGTTTCTGCCGAGCGTTTCCCTCATTTTAATTTCCTGGATACCTGTCGACGATCTCACGCGCTCGTGTTCGCCATGAACCTTTGACGGAAACGTCCGAGCTATCGGCGCGTAATTATCACAGCTGGAATATCGTTTCTGGATATCTGTCGCTTTTTTTCGAGGCATCATCTATCCCTGAAAGTTTATAGGGGAGAACTCTGCGAGATGGCATTGCTCGATAATTACAAGTTCCCTTTCAGAGAGGCAGAGACGAACGATCGTTAGGATCGAACAAGGGACAAGGGAACAGTTCCAGAGCACAGTTCCAACCGCTAATTGAGACCGGCTGGTCGGCGATTTGCATCAACAGCGAGATTCGACCATCGCGAAACACATTAATTTGTCAGTCCGTCTGTTTTGCAAATCGCGCCGGCATAAATAACGATGTTGAGCCTGACGTTATTTACGAGCGGCTCGCCAGTGTTCCTCTTCGTGAGGGACAGGCGGTTTCTTGCGTGTCAAGGCGATTCTTTCCGCAGTCGTGGTAAAAGTACCTCGGCGTACGTAGCCGCGTACGTTCTTTTGTGCGCGATCCCCTCGAAGACAATCTCGGCGTCTCCGGCGGGGTTGGCGTGTCGCGGTGGACATCACTCGGGGGGCCGAGAGGGGTCGTAGCGTGTCCGGTATCTCGTTGCGGGATCGCAAGAGACATTTCGTACCCTCCCGCGCTTCCCCTCTTCCCGAGGAGCTGGCTCAGCTCCCACAAATGACCATCGCCGCGACCGGCAGGTCGCTACAAAGGTTCAACCCCTCCCGCTACTCCCATCATCCCCCATACGCGGCCACGTTCCTCACCCTCTGTCGCTCGCTTCTGTATCTTCCAGCCACGTAATGCCACGTCTAGATAGATGCTACGATAAACGGATTTATTACGGCCGGACGGCAGAAGAGACGCTTAATTCCCGAACGTCGTGCCTTAGCGTTTCTGATACACGATACGTTAACGAACTTTCCCGCTGATACGCAACGTGACACGCCGCGATATCGGCAAGACGTGAGACGAGACGGAAGAAGGCGCGAATTATCCGTCAATTTTGTCGTCTCGCCAAAATCGTCGTCGCTCCGATCGACCAAGAGAACCGCCAATGGGAGTCCACTGTTAATGCACAATTTCGCCGAGTTATTATTTTTACAGCGAACAGACGTTAACAATCGGGCACCGAAGGGCATCGAATTTTTTTAAGAGAGAGAGAGAGAGAGAGAGAGAGAGAGAGAGAGAGAGAGAGAGAGGGAGAGAGGGAGAGGTAAGAAACGGAGGTAAGAAAAACGAGAAAACTGAGATGTAAGGAGAAGACTTTAACAAAGGACTCGTGGCGCGTGATGTTATGTCTGAGGGGCCCCCGAGGTTCTCCGGTTCGATTACGTTTCGATACCTAAACAGCATTGACAAACACATGCATGTGGCCCATTTTGTCAGCCGAGTAACCAACACTAAAGCGCGCGTGATGCCGATTCAGGCATCGTGCTTATATCTCGCACGAAAGAAATCACGAAAGAAATACGAATGTTAAGCCAATGCCCGAGAACGTTTCCCGTTTCTTCTTATTTCACTTCTGACCTCTTCGTCACCTCTCGTTACCTCTTCGTTACGCAGGCAGAGAAGCGAACTGGATTCTCGTTTCAAACGTGTTCAAAATCGGACTTAAAATCGTATAAATACCGTTCACGCGTAAAGAACGAGCGATGATCTTTGTTGTCAACGCATTAACATTGCGTAAGAGCTACACGCGTAGCTCTTTGTGCATAAACATCGTGCGGTATCAGTATCGGAAGAAGATGCGGAATTAAATGTAGTTTGATATTTCCGCGACGTATGCGCGATACACAATTATCACGATGCGTGCAACATAAAAACGGCAAAGATACGTGCGAAGAAACCAACGACAAGTGGCATCTGTTAGATACGGTGTACAATAGCCCGTTCGGTAAACTCGACAGAAATCGTTCAATAAATTAATCTTAAGTTAATCAGAATGATTTTCAATACGTATTTCTCTGTATTTCACTTTATGCTATAATGTGCGAGAAGTGAATGTCAAATGGCCGTTGTAAAATTCGGTCGATACATTATCCGCTCCGCTGTGGACGTATCAAGATCAGGCTTCCGCAATTTTGCGGTAAAACTCGAACGAGTTCTGTTCCTCTTTTCTTTACTCGAAGCAATATTTCCATTTGCTCTCACTCGCTCTCTCTCTCTCTCTCTCTCTCTCTCTCTCTCTTTCTCCCTCTCTGTTATTCCAATAATTGAATTTACTGAAGAGCACAAAAATTGCAGTTGCTCGAATACGTTATCGCCATATGATATTACCAACGCGCGTTGCTCGACGCGCATTTCCTCAATGATCGGAAACGTTGATGAATTAAAACCCTTTACGATGCCGTATTTGTTACTTGTGCTTTAATTTTGCATAACCTTCATTATCAGTGGTCCAAGTACGCGGCAAGTAAGGCAGGAAAATATTCTGAAGAAATGAAATTGCGATCGCATATACGATCGAAAATAAAATCACGTAGACATTGACGAGCGAATCACGCACGATGATATGAATTTAACGAGCTGTTATCGAGTGTCTCGTAAGCGCCATTGAACGAAATTTGACATTGAGATTTCGAGGACTTACCCGAGCAGAAACAGCAGTCGACTCACGTCAGCGTGCGAAGGTCGCATGATGATCGATGGAAGGAAGAGACAGAGGCAAATGGATAAGATCACTTTTATTTCACGGATAAGATCTCTCTTGTGGATTTAGTGGTTGTTTTGTCATCGGCAGAGATCGGTAACGATAAGTAAACGGACGCGCGCTCGCTAACTTGCCGCTGTGGCGCGGCGTTTGAACGTGGCGGCACGTGGCGCCATCTTGTGGCGCACCTGCCAATGAGGTGACGCTCGACGGTGATCGCGCACAGGGATGCCAACAGGAGACGCGGGACCGTGAGCAGACTGTGCGCGGTGTCGCGTCGTAAACAACGAGTACGCGTTGGCGGACGTTTCCTCGTCCGAATTCGCCGTTGACTCGGCCTGCAACAGTGCGCGGCGGCTTCCGCGTCGTTTCTCATTGTCCGTCATCGTCCGGAGTGAACCCGGAGCGCGTCGCGGGCGCGTAAAGACACCCGCGCAACGTCATTCCCGCGGAAGGCCCGTCAGTAGTGCGTGTCAGTGCGCGAGTTGGCAAGCATTGGTTGCCCGAATATAATAGGGCTGCCATTTTCCGTGTGTTGTACGGTGATAGAGCGGAGCGCGAGCGAGCGAGCGAGAGATAGAGCTGCGGAGGAGAGAAAGGCAGGAGGAGGGTGGGAGGGAGAAGGAAGGAAAGAACGACTCCGCGAGGGCTCTCCGTCGCGGGCGCCGAGGGGAAACGGGGCACGAAGTGGATCCGGATTTTCGCGCTCCGCGTAAGACGACAATTGCTCGCGCGCCCGCTGATAACCTAGCTCGCGACACCGACAAAGGGCAGAGGGTCTCTCCCCTCCCCCGTTTCCGTTCCTCGTGGTGGCCGTCGTAGTGTGTGCGTCGCGTGTATCCGCGACAGCATTGTGTGACAGCGGCTCGCCGAGTCTACGCCCGCACGCAGCTGAGGAGACAAGAAGGAGCAGGAGGAGGAAGAGGAAGAGAAGGAGGAGGAAGAGGAGAAGGAACAAGTGCAAGGTGGAGGCCCACGGCGCGGGGGTGAGCGTTCGAAACTGGACCGACGATCAAGGTGAGTGCACGAGTTACGAGAGCATTATGCGCGATGCGCGTCGCTTCGTCTGTCTGTCTCTCTCTCTCGCGCGCGCGCGCGCGCCGCGCGATTCCTCTTCCGGGTGTTGTCGTCGTGATTTTCCGCGGCGGCCGCTAACAGTACATGCACGCGTTGCATGTCGACACTCGACATTTCCTCGCCGCGAGATTCGCCGGCGATAAACGAGGACGGAGCGAATGTTCGATCACGCCGAAAGTCCAGATTTTTATCGCGAAAAGCCATACGATCGCGCGGGAGGGATTCCATTACGCTCGAGCTTGCGCGGATAAGCAGGCTCCTCGAGAACCGGAGTACTTTCTTTCTCTTTTCCTCCGTCCATCTCTCCTCTCCCTTTCCCTTCTTCCTCAATCGCGGAACGCTCGAGCGGACGGGCGACTCGTGTAATTCGGTGCGCCAATCACGTTGCAGTCCGCGCTACGCCGCTGCATCGTCGTTCCCTGCGCCGCACGTGGCTTAATGCAGCGATCGGCGTGTAATGCGAAGCCCGCGCGTATGTATGTATGCGCATATGTATGCGCGTTTTCCGTTGCTGCCGCGCGGTGGAACTTGGAACGAAAATCCCGCGGTATCGCCCGAGCCGATCGGCTCGGCAGGGGCGAAGAGAAGGAAAAAAAAGGGGGGGGGGAAGAAAAAGAAAAATAAACGGCGCGTTTGCATAAAAATCCGCTGTCAGGCGACAGCGTGGTGCGACAAGGAACTCTCAGTATCGCGTATCGCGAAGGATGTTTGCCGCGCGATTATGCATAAAGCGGCCTACTTGCCGTTTATTTCCACGAGACACGGCAAGAAAAGGCATACATAAGAGAGGTCTCATTCCCGGCAACCTTGAACAGCCCACGAACGGTCTCGCTCAGTAGTCGGACAGAGAGAGAGAGAGAGAGAGAGAGAGAGAGAGAGAGAGAGAGAGAGAGAGAGAGAGAGAGAGAGAGAGAGAGAGA
>JAHMML010000009.1:1954393-2065288 GCA_020341155.1 Eciton burchellii
AGAGAGAGAGAGAGAGAGAGAGAGAGAGAGAGAGAGAGAGAGAGAGAGAGAGAGAGAGAGAGAGAGAGAGAGAGAAAAGGGGGGAGGATACAGGATATTTAAGCATGCCGCGAATGTTACACGCGCTCGCAATTAGCGAGTCGCGGATGCGTTCTCCCTTGACTCGCTCGCTCCCGCAGTTCTACGACGGCGACCGGTTTACTCCCGAGAATCGCCCTGATTCCACTCGCCGGTGCCGACATCCGGTGCGGGAGAGAAAGAGAGAGAGAGAGAGAGAGGGGGGGCGATTCCCCGATGGGCATTATTCTTATTTAAACGTCGCGAATCAGCGCATCCCGCGTGAACGGCCGTTACGCGGAAGCGCGGCCTCTCTCTCTCTCTCTCTCTCTTTCTCTTTCTCTCTCTCTCTCTCTCTCTCTCTCTCCCTCTCCCTCTTTTTCTTCTGTTCATATTCTCGAGCAATTACTTTTCCCGGAAATTGCCGGCGCACTGCTCCACGAACCCGCACAACGATCTCGCATAATTAGACAAACAAGTTGACGACACTCAAGCTGTCCTCCCCTTGCCCCACTTACCCTCCAACTGTTGATCCGCGAGCGACTCGCGCGCGGTACTCTGTATCGACGATAAAAATAGAGGCCGATGGAAACGGGGAATTTTATCTGCCTATACTGGAGAACCGCCGAGACAACATGCGCGTTGACTCGATCGATTGTGATCCCTCGATCCCTCGTGATGATTCCGTCAAGGGAAACTTGCCGAGAACACGCATTTCCGTTGGATTTTTCGCGTGAACGTCGGCGGGCTTCTCGAGACACGGCGGTGTAATTAATTCGGCGCATTTACCGCGGCGGAAAGACGTAGACGCGCCGTGTTTATTTATCCGATTACGTGAAATCGTCCGCTGCCAACGGAAGCCAGCAAGGCGAGCCAGCGAGCGTTTCGCCCCTACGCGACTTGGATCCCATCCAGAAAGTTTAGACCTCTCCCCCTCGCTACGCGAGGACGAGATAACTCACGATTTGAAACTCATAAGACGGCCGCTGTTTACGACGGCCGCCTCATTCTCATTCGAGAGTTCACGAAAAGGTTCGGCCGCTGGCCGGATTTTTGAGCGCGCTTCCGAGATAACATCGCGCCGTATAAACAGAGCACGCTGTTCCTGTCCCGCGTACCCCTTTCTCGAACTCTCTCATTGCTTATCTTCAACGGTGACAGGCCCGGAGATGCAACCGCAGATGGACGGCGAAGCATCCCGCGGTGCAGGGGTGGCGGTATCATTTCCTCGGATTTTTCCAAGATCCGGCATACCTACCTACCGTTCCGAGATTCTGTCCGCGAGGATACAGCTCGTCATTTGAATATGAAACTTTACGGATGACCATCCATAAGTGAATGGATGGTCTTTCTTCTTGATACGTGGAAATTCTTCTGAGAAATTAAAGCAAGCCGGTCTATCCGCATCCGCGTAACGCGACGGACACGACGCAACGCGCGGATGGATAAAGTCGAGAGCTAGCTTGCCGCCTAGCACCTGCCTCGTTGATCGGAATGTTCGATTCTCGAGACGTCCGATTCATCGGATCTGTCATCGGACAGATTTTTGCACGAGCTTATCCGGAATCGCGGGATGGCGAGACCTGTATCGTAAGACTTGTATCGTAATGATAATGACGATCGGCGAGAACCGTGGCCGTCTTGGCGCGGTCGTCAAGGCTCATTTGCAAGCGCGCGATAATCTGGAGGCCGACGACATCGGCGTCGGATAATGCCCCTCTCGCACGGCATATTATTCGACAGCGGTGTTATTCGATCTACGTTCGACGCTGCATAAAAGTCACGTCACGCTCACGTTGGCGTCCAGCTTGGTCGCGCCGACAGTTACTGCGTCGTTGTCCCTTAACTCGAAGGGACCCTCGTCCTCCAGGCTGTTGAGATATCCAACACGCCTACGAGCAGGCACTATCGTCTTGGCGAGGCACGGCCGAGTATCCGCGCGCGTCCGTTTCATGCGTGCGCGCGCGTGCACGCGCGGGTTCAACGGCACCGCACTTGCGTCAGGGAAACGATAAGAATCGAATGCGCGCGCTCGGGACGAAAGTACGTCACGTGTCGGCGACGTACCGTCCATGACATTCGCGACCCGTGCGAGACTGTCCGAGAACCTTACTCCGGGACTTCCGGTCGTCCTGCGAGCGTTTCCGCGCCGGCTAGATGCTCTATCGCGCGCATCGATCGTCTTCTCTTTCCTTTCGGTCAGATCCCGCCCGAACGCGAGATACGCCCGAGTGATAAGATACGATCCGCTCTCCTCGTTGTTCCATTATTGTCGCTTGATCGATTAGCGATATCGTCTGGCGGCGATTTTATTGAAGCTGAAACGCGAGCGGCGCTCGCTATCGCGCGTCATATCGTCGGATCTCCGCGTCGCTGAATTTCATTGACGCCCGTCAACAAGATTCCTCGTATGCACCCGTCTAGACGAGAAACATCATCACTCGCGAATCGCGAGTGGCGAGATTGACAGAGACGAACGCGATTAGACATCGATTAAGAAACGCCGGGAGATTCGGTAGACGTAACGCCTTTCGTAACGCCGATCGATTCTTAATCGAATGCCATTTCACGCGAGCGAGCCATCATCATTCGCGCCTCGCTGTTTATCACTCAGATTTACCGTCATCTATATTTATCGCCTTCGTCGTCACGAGAGTCCATATTCTCCCCACGCGGGCGCGCGAACTCTCGCTCGCTTCTCCGCTTTTTTCTTTGTCTACTCTTTTCTTTTCCTTTTTTTTTCCTCCTTTCCTTATTTTTTTTTTTTCTTTTTTTTCCCCGCCTATACAGACCGTAGCGGCGACGTCGCCGCATCGAGATTTCTCTCACGTGTCATTGGAGCACTGCGTTCCTGCAGAACGCTGATAAAGCGATAAACCTTTGCTCCCTCATGCATCTCTTTAGCTACCGTACGACGAGCATAATGCGCTCCGTTGTCCCCAGCGCCGTTCGTCGCGGAACGGCGACAATAAATCGTCGCGTGCGGCTCGTGGCGAAATTGGCGGATCACTGTCTGCGCCAATTCCCGACGTTCGCTCGTCGGGCAGCGGATGCACCCGGTTTCTGGATACTCGAAAACGTCGGATAAGAATTCCCCGCCGGAAATATCGCGACCAGCGCAAAGTCGCGGATTATCGGGGATCGATAATCCCGCTCGAGGCGCTCCGCGCGAGCAATCGACTCGCGGACGGTCCAAGGAGCGCTTCGCGTGTTCGATACATCGAATTTCTGTCGGCGGCTGCCCGCGCGGGAGACGAGAAGAAATGCCGATCCATTTTGAAACGTCCGGCTCATCGTAAATTGCGCGAGCATAAATAATGACCTCGACCCCGGCGAATGTCCGTCATGGGAAAAGCGGCCGAGCGTTCTCCGGCGCGTCGGTGAATTTGTCATCTCGCTTTCCCGCGACCGCGGCAAGAGCATATACGAGAGACCGCGGCCGCTGAAAGTGGCTGCTCCTTTTTCTCTGCAAGTGCACTTGTCCGTGCGCCCGCTCTAGTCGCATCGCGCTAGTCACCGCGAACCGGCGCGAACCGGCGAGACTTTCGATCAGCGCTGTTAAATGTGTTCTCGATGGCATCGTAATTCCGCCGAGGATGGTGCCTTCCTCCTATCGGTTTCGATTGATCGGAAACGGCGATGGGACGAGACCGGGAAAAGATAGAGGAAGAGAGAGAGAGAGAGAGAGAGAGAGAGAGAGAGAGAGAGAGAGAGAGAGAGAGAGAGAGAGAGAGAGAGAAAAGAAGGAACTACTCCATCCACAGCGGGCGCCATCGAGTCGTCGCCATCGAATCAGCGATATCGTAGATCCCTTTTTTTAACGTGAAAGACAGGATCCCGGTTCGCGTCCTTCCTTTCACTGGCGGATTGTATTCTCGCGCGATATAGCCGGCGTCCCGCCGGAATAAAAACGCTTTCTCCGAGCGAGTAACGTGGAAGCGAGCCGATGCGAGCCGAAAACGATGCTTGTCCGATAACGCGCGCGGTCCTCGACTATAAATTCTCCGCTGGAGATCGCACGCGATCGTCTCCAGCGATCCGCGTTTCAGCGGGCCACGAGGATCGAAAAGCTCTGAATTGTCATCGGGTATCGCGCGCGCATCCTTAATTGCACGTTTCTCACGTAGCCGCGGCTACGGAAAATGCCGTTTAATCTGCCGCGGAACGAGAGGATTTTTCATCTCGGCGTCGCCGAGGCAGGACTCTCCAGCGAGCATTCCCGATGCGAGACGTTCGAGCGGCGTGGAAAAACGTGAACGTACTCGTAAAGATACTCGCTAGAGATCTTCGGCGCTTTAACCCAATTGCCTTGACCAACATACATGTAAGTTCGCCGTTGCGCAAGGCGATCGGTGTATCGGTGGATGCTGTGAGTCACGTTCGCGTGTCACAATGAAGAAACGTCTCCGAGGCGAATCTTCTCCGCGATTTGTCCTCCATTCGATTGTCGCTCGTGCATTGCGATGCGCGCTTTCGATTTCGCGCGCGGGATTCGCCGATACTTGTCGATTCTCCGGCGGAGCAACATGGAGATTCGAGAGGCCTCGATCCGCGTTCGAGCGAATTGTTTTCTGAGATGAAGCAGCAATTCGCTATGACATTTTACTCGCGAATGCCCGCGAAAGATAGCCGAGCTCATTCGTCGCCGCGACGCCGATAATTACTCGGAATGGAGCGATTTCGTGCGCCGTGTGATCGCGAGGGAAAGAGAATCGGAGCTGATAACCGCTCGAGGATGGACAACGGGAACGATGACGAGCCACGACGACGACAATGAACACTCGGGACGATACGCCGCTTGCCATTAAAATACCCGTGACGCACGGCAGTAGAATGCGCGACGTATAGGGTTCCTGCGGACACGGGATGCGATTGCTGGGTGAACGCTCCGTTCGCGAGCCCTTTATTCCCCCCCGGGATTTCTTTTTACCTCTAGATTTACAACGAGATCTATCGCGAATGAAATGAAATACGCGCGATAATTCCTCTTTACTCTCGCGCGGCCGCGAAATTCCCGCGACGCGCGCGTCATTGTGATTTCATGAAAATCAAATGGGGATAAAATATGCGGAATCGACGGGTCGATCGTGTCGTAAAGGGGAGAAGAGGCTCCGATGGCCCGCGGGTATAATCGTGAATCAGCCAAATCAGCCAATAAGTGCGACGTTTACGATATCGTTAGCTCATTCATAAAACTCGTTGGGGGACATGATCGTGCACCGGCCGGCTTACGTTGCGCATCACGGTGCAACGTAAAAGCATCTTTTTAATATGCGTTCCGCACGTTACGCGAGGAGAAGGAGATAAAATGAGGCTAGCCGCAGCGGCTCGCAAATTAATTGATAGCCGGCCAACTTGAGAAAAGAAGAAAAGAGAAAAGTGAAAGAAAATAATGAAATCCTCAACGACGACGTTGATAAATTTCCACGGTCACGGTTATCATCCGTTACGTTCGCAATAGCACGAGGCATCCGCCTATCCGAGCTGAGAATTTACATTCGCGCGCGCGCGCGCGCGTATATTCGTACGTTCGTATGTATACACGAAGCCTGCACATTCATCGTTTACCGCTGTGCTTCCTTGCACAAGTCTCGATGGCACGGCGATTCGTTTGTCCTGATCGAGCGAGTCCTGGTCCCGCGATCGAAGATGCTCCGAAATTGCTTCCTCGGGGCTTGTTGTTCTCGATCGATCGATCGATCGCTTTTTACCTCCAACGCTCGCGATCGCGTCTTTATTGCAATTACATGGAGAAAGGAGTGTAAGGAGACGGGCGAGCGGAATTCTGAAAAGGATACAAAAGCCGCGCGATACGAATAAGAGGATCACGATGCGTTCGCCGGGAAAGCATGAAGATTCTGGACGCCTCGGCGTCAACCGAATACATCGACAGGTTTCATCGATGATGGGTTTCCTGTTTACGGAGACAACTGTCTCTAATTTTATTACAGTCGCAAATCTAGCGACAGACGCGACGATCTGCTCGCGATTTTCGCTCGATTCTGCTCGATTCCAAGATGCGCCTCGACAACGTTCCGTGTCTAAGGTCGCGTTGGTTTTTGACCTCGCAAGGCGCGGCTGATCGATCGCGCGAGCCGTCGATTAAATTCTCATTACAGAATCCGGGCGTCGAATGCGGGCAATTAGGACACCATTGTAAACGTTCATTAGCTTTCCGGTGCCCAAGTACAAGGCGCGCTGCTGCAAACTTAAACCGGTTTTAAAAATATCTGATACGGAAAGGTCGATCGCGACTACGTCGATCCGACATACTTTATATCGTCGATAACTTGAAGCACTCTCGCGTCGCTCGTTCTTTCTTCGCCAGCGCGAAAGTTTCGAATGTTCTTTACGTGTCGCTTATTGTTCTCGCCGAATCTCGCGAGAATCGAATTAAGAAGAGTCGTCCGATCGCGCGAACGATCGTTGCATCGTTCTTTCCAGAAACGATTCTTCCCCTTTTCCTTTGCAGTGATTGATCGCACTGATAGATCGCTCTCGCATATGAAATCCGGGAATCGTTCCTCGAAACATATCAGGATTCAGATGTTAGATCGATGAGACTCTCTGGAGAATCGAGATCATTAACTCGAGCTTAAAGTTAAAACTTGACGACAGCATCGCCAATGGCGACAGCGTGATTCACTGACAGTGCTTTTCTCTCAATGTTGTTTCTATCAATTAGTATGCATAAAAGAGCTAAAGCTGCTTGATCTATTGATATTTACGCGTTATCATCCGGCCGACTCACGGCGATCTCATGATCGTAAAGTAGCCGCGTACGACCTCGTAATGGTTGGTACTAGTCATCCTGGTGAATGCAACATTAATTTTCATTGCCTCGAGACCTTGGCCATCTTTTGTATCAAGTATCTTTCGTCGTCGTTCCATTAACAACAATGTCGTTTGGTATCAGCGCTATCGCGCTGATGAAAATAACGACACAATAGTGCTAATAGTTTTGCGATTTCTATCTGAAACTTTTTACGAAATACGAGAATCGCATTACGAAACCTCCCCTCAAAGAAAAGACCAAACTGTTTTCGTATTAAGCCGATTTGCTTCATCTCTATCATCCCTTTTCGTTTAATTGCACTCAGACTCGAATCACAAGTGAGCGTTTCGAACTCGTTGCAAAGTAATTCTTGGAGGTCAGCGTACATGAACGTACTAGTTGCGCGCGTATCTTGTTACTTTTACGACAACTGGAACGTTATTTATATGTTACTTATATTTCTCGCGAGAACGTAAGAAGCTTTCGTTCACCGTGACGCGGTTAGTATCGAAAGCGTACGCGAAACGTGACTCGGGAATCGAAAAATCCCGGATCGATATCGCGCGCGCAATACGGGAGCGCGCGCTGCGCTTAAGGCTTCACCTTGCGATACATTATCTTTCCTGCTGACATTTTCAATATGTATACATACATACATAGTACACATAACATTGCACGCGACATAAAGATCGCTGCGTTGCGTGCACGAGTAATTGTTTAACAAATGCCACGACCATGCGCACCTGTGCGCCATCGGGCATTTATTCGGCGCAGGTTTCACCCGGCACGTGCGGCACCTGGAAAAACGATTATTGTCAGCGGTGCTGAGTGTACGCGTGCGAGCTTACGCCTTCGTGTACGCACAGTCCGGCGCGATAGATGTAGAGACGTATATTCGTGACATAAATGTCACGCGCCTAATCGCGACCTGGCCGCTTTAAGCGGCGCCGCGCTTGCTCGCGATGTGTAGCCGCGTCGAAAAGTTGAAAAACGTTGAAAGGCGAATTCAAATGCCGCGCGGCATCGAGCTGCCGCGTAATCACGTTCACGTTTAACGAGCCTCCGCGTTCCGCGTTGTTCGCGAGCCAAAGTCAGTCGTCCGCTTCGCCGACTCGGACTTTGTCGACGTCCTTTCGGGCGTCGGTTCGCCTGCAAATTGCTCGCGACTCGCTCGTTTACGGACGATCGGCCGTCGTTTCCGCGCGATCGCGATCGCGATCGCGATTAATCGCGTTCGTTCGCGCCGGGCTTGTTCCCGATGCACGATCGCACGCACGGCCTCGAAGCTGGCCGGTTAAGCTGACTTAACGGTGCCGCGCGAGGGCCAAGAACCTTCGATTATCCTATGTGTGTATGTGTGTGTGCGCGCGCGCGCGCGTGGCATATATACCGCCTCCTCAATTCGACGGCTCCGAGCCATAGCTTGCCATAGGGCTTGCAGGCCGCGTATGCGATTATGCATATGTTGAAATATTCACTTGAGAAACATCCAGGCACGCGCTCGCTGCGCCTATACATGAATCTCCCAGAGACGTTTCTTCATCCGAGCAATTATGCCGATTCGAGCACTCGTCTTCGTTTCTTTCTCCGTTTCTTTCACCTTCCACCTTTCAGGAACGTCCGCTCGATACTTTCCGTCGATCGTTGAGTATTTACCGACTGCGCCCGCGTTGCTTGATATAAAATTTGTATCGAGGACTACGTATGTTCGTATGCTTCCGACGTTACCTTACTTCCCTGTTTATTCGAGCGACGTCGATCGTTTATCCGTCGCTACGCTCATGCATATTCCGCAACGCGCTTGCGTAATACATTATTTCGATGCAACTCAAACATCAGGTCGCACGATACACTTTGGAATTCAAGCGCGATTCCGTCAGTGGGTGGTTCTTTTATTCCTAAAATAGCCGCGGTTCCCTCGCGATCGAACCGCGGTGCAGGTGCGGCCGGATTGCCGCACGCACCGCATCTCTATACACGTATACGTACGTGTAATATCGTATCGATTTTGTTATCGATAAATAAGCGCGCTCCCGATCAAACCGGCCCGCGGGAAAATTTCTATGAGAAAACACCTCGCCAGCGATATCGCCGTTCTTCCCTTCTTTATCGCGATATTTTTTTTCAATCCGTTTCATTTCGCTTCATGTTGATGCGTGCCTCAATTTAATCCGCCGTTCGCCATCGGAAGAATCTCCATCTCCATTTATACATTTTTTCCGATCTACAACGAGCCGATTCTTCCAACGCGCTCCTCGCTCGTTTAACTCTGCGTTCTCTCGGTTAACGTTGCTAACTAACGGTTAACGTAGTCCGCCGTGGTCTCTCCGTAAGTTATCGCGATCGCTTGAACCGTAACGAGACGATTGCGGCGCGGCGCGCAATCCGGATTTAATTGATCTT
This sequence comes from Eciton burchellii, assembly GCA_020341155.1. Lineage (NCBI taxonomy): Eukaryota > Metazoa > Arthropoda > Insecta > Hymenoptera > Formicidae > Eciton > Eciton burchellii. The sequence goes on from JAHMML010000009.1 coordinate 1,963,629, forward strand.
AAACTCTGCATCCATGTAGGGATAACCTCGCAAGTGTTGTTTCCAAACACTTTTGTCTCTCTCTCTCTCTCTCTCTCTCTCTCTCTCTCTCTCTCTCTCTCTCTCTCTCTCTCTCTCGAGCGGCGGAGAATCAAGAGACGCGATCGATCGCGTCGATCTGACTTCCGACAGATTGTCACTATTAAATGACGAATGGTTTCTCTCGCGATCGTCGCATCTGAAATGAAGCCACGGGCCACGCGAGCGTCCCATGCGAGGGAGCGCGCGCGCGGTCCCTCGAGAACTCCCGTCGAGAGAGAAGGCACGTCGATGAATAGAGCCGGGCATCCGGGCATCGCGCGGGCCTGCGTTTCCATGTTGCGGATGGAGGCGCCGCGGGCGCGCGAGTCAATCGGGCTCCGAGCGTGCTCTCGGTCACCGCCAAATTCAGTTCACGGTGCCGCGTCCTGCTCCGTGCGTCGCGCATCCGTAGCCTCCGCTGACCAAGGTGGACGCGTTGTCACGTGGCGTTGGCGGCGGCGAGTGCAGGCAGATCTTCGGGGCTCGCTGCGAACGAGGAGCGATCCCGTCTGAGAAAAGGGAGGAAAAGAGAAGCGAGAACCGGCCGTTCGCCGTTTCGTCGTCGATGAGAACCGAAACAGTGTCCGTTCTCGTGTCCTCGTGACGCGCTCCTTTGACCGGTCGGCCGTGAAGGGAGAACCGCGAGATTGTCATTGGCAAGCGAGTTGGCTTCGTCGGCGTCTCGCCACGTGTGTCTCGACAAGGGAAGCATCACTCGCGAAAAGCACCCGCGACGAATCGGCGATCGGCGACGAGCACGCGGCGACGAGGTGAAACGCGGCCACGTGTGAACTCGCGATGACGATCGCGGAACGTGTTTGACCGACGCGATCTCTCTCCCCGATCGATGGCTCTGGGTAAGTGTTCCCTGTTGGTCCCGCTTGTCCCGCTGTTTGCTGCGACTCGGAGCACACGCGTGCACGCGAAAACGCTCCCGTTTGTGAAAGAGTAATTACACCCAAGTGGAATTATGCTCAAATGACGGAACACGTGCCGATAATGGAGCTTTAATCGATGCGCGGATACGAAGAAATTGCGCGGATGATTATCGAGCTGTGCTCGAAGAGACGTCCGTGATACGATGTGACAGTTCGTTACGGATAATTCGACGTAACGGCAGATAACTCGATAATTGGATTAAACTCGAACAAACCGGCGCAAACCATGATGAATTATTCGTGCTTCCTCTCGCGCGCTTTTTAACTCGGTACGCTTCTCGAGAAGCCCCCGACACGAATCAGACGCACCGAAGGGCTTTCGCTGTTCAACAACGTTCAACAACGGTAGCAGGGAAGACAAGGAGCTGCGCGCGCGCGCGTGTGTGTGTACGATGGAACGCAACAAAGTAGCAGTTGTACACCAAGTGGCCGCGAGCGTTTACGCGCAAAGAAATCGGATACGGAGTAACGGACGCCGGTGAACCGCGAGAACCGCGAGCGTTAATAAAAAGAACGGAAGCAGATCCTAACGAGTGCGGCGTGCGCTGTTCCATTAATCACGAGTAACAAACGTTTCAACTCTCTTTCGTCCGTGCACTAAATCCTCCGGAGAAAAAGTAAGCGTAAGCGCGCGCGCGCGCGTGCGCGCACGGCTGTTACGCTGTTTCTCCTTCCGCTCGGTGCGTCTCTCGTATCTCGATGCCTCAAGATACGCTCCCATTGTGAAACGATGCGATGCTCCGGACGGCCTGCAGGCGGGCATGCTTCGACTGCAGCGCTGAATAATTTATAACACGGCGTGCCTCGATGTGAGAGTTTATAAGAAGTAACTTTTTGTATCGGAGAGGTGCGCGCGTGTGCATGTGCATGTGCATGTACATGTACATATCGCAAATCGCTGGCTGGATTTGCAAGCAGAGAACGGAAATGGGCCGTGACCCTCTTTGGGCGCTTTATGACTCAACTATGCCGCCGCCGTTCGCCAAAAAGCGAGAAGATCGCGATTCGTTTCGATGCGATTCGTCACGCCGCTCGCGATTCGCTCCCTCGATCGCTGCTAGCGAACGAACCGCTCGGTTTTTCCCTCTTTTTTCCTTTGTTATTCATGCGAGCTGATGATCGAGCGAACATCCTGATTTTCGCATGATTTTCGCCTGATTTTCGGCCGGTATCGTGGCCCGCTAATTTCAGGATAATAATATCGCTGCTAATTCGCGACCAAACGCCGGCAGACATTGGCCCGCCTGTGAACCAACGTGAACTAGAATTAACCGTGGTTAATTAAATTTTCTCCCTCAGCGTCTGCATTACGGACGGCGCTATGACCTAGATAGCGAATCTTAATTAGAGCAAACTCGACAGCGATGCCCTCGACGTGCGTCGATGTTAAATGTTGTCGTTGCTGCGGCCATATCTGTTCAGCATCCGATACGATAGCGTGGCGATACGAGTACAGGGAATTTCTAGGGAATCATTCTCATTGGCAGTTGATTAGCAACGGATCTATCCTAGCAATGTAACGATCGTTATTAGGTATTTTCTTTATATTTCTCGATCGTATTTCTGATGAGTATTCAAACGCGGATTTGGATTGGATCGCGGATTGGACGATTCTCGTACTCGAAGAGACGGAATATCGGTGGTCCAGTAAGGGAGTAACGAAATTATCCGATGAACTCTGCGCTCACGACTGACCGTTGCGTTATGATATGCTTTTCACGCAGCGAGGCTAATTTTACGTCTCTTGGTGCTAAAGCCTCCTTGCTCGATGACGTATCAGTTAAAATTAATATCATATATATCGTTCCGAGAACAGGTGTACGTCTAATGAGAAATTAAATTATCCGAGACACTTTATATGTCGCGCAATTAATTCTCGCGAGTAAAATTGATCGCGGCAATTTCGGGGAACGGTATTACCAAGGGAGTGCGGCAAGTCGTTTGTCCGTGCAGGAATTCTTCCCGTCGTTCATTAATAATTAAATTATCGAATTCCTCTAGGAGGAATGCACAGAGACTATTGTAGACGATATCGAAGGATCCTGACACGCCATTTGGTAATCGCGTTAATTACGCGAGCAAATCGATAGGTTCGCATTAAAATCGATAGGTTCGATTAATTCCAAGTCACGAACAAGGTATCGATATAAATCAAGAAAGAATTGTTGGACAAGAATTGTCGAGAGCTTGCAGGTCGATTTCATTGCCAAAACAAGCTCGCAGAGCTTTGATCGTCGAACCTTTCGACAAACTTGCTAAGCACGTATCACAAGAGACCGCGTGCATCGCGATTGCCTTTAAACGGAAATAATCCTCCTCGAGCCGTACGGTTTTCATGTATTGGAGCTTGGCTACGAGCGACGAGAGACAGAGAACAGAGATGCGGGACAGAGAGGCGCTCGCTTGCAATCGAACAATTCGCAAATTAGCCGGCAATTAAAGCAAATAGAAATACCTATATCGGGTTCGCACGGTCATACGTCGTCGTGCATGTCGCGTGCACAGAGCGAGCAACAACAGTGCGCGGGGTGACACACACACACACACACACACACAGAGAGAGAGAAAGAGAGAGATCTGGCTTGTAATGTACACACACACGCGTGCGCGCGCGGTAATGCCGCGCGTTTTCCGCGAGAATTACCATCAATTTACGCATTTACGTCAATCTTTTTGCCTTTTCGAGGCGGCACCTTCGCCGCCAAGCGTAATCCGCGTCAGCCGACTGAATTATCGAGATCCGTGTAATCAGCCCGCGGATTTTTAATAAATGAGAATATCGAGCTGTTTGCCAATGCACTTTGTTCGTCACGCTTTCCCGTTATTACCAGGCGATCGTTATCCCGCGGGGATATAATTGCGCGCGTCGCAGCCCATTATTCATGCGTCTTGATCCATTCGTCGCGACAGACGGCGACTGCCGCTTCGACTGCTGCTTCGGCCTCAAATCCGCTTTAATCCGAATCACGACACGATTTCTATCGAGCACGATCCTTCGTCTTTCTCCATCCCTGGCTTTGTATCTTTTCTCGCGCGCGCATTGCTCGGTCGCAGACTCGAGACACACCGACACAGCGCGCGGAATCTCGCGTATTCTCTCAGCGTTGATCTCTTTCTCACTCGACGGCGATGCGCGCTCTCGGAGGCGCGATGTTGCGCAAAGACGCGCGATCAAACTCAGCTCGTGACGCCGTGCACTTTTGATTTTCCATGCTCGCCGTTGCCATGCGGGCCTTGATAGGCCTCGCCGAGAGCCCGCGGTTCGTTAGCGGATCGATATAGGCGTCCGACTCGTAATATTAATAACCGAGCGAATTGCGGCGGTCGCGAGCTAGTAAGTCGCGAGTGATCGATTCGTCTATCTATGAGCGAAGCGAAATCTCGCTCCATGCGATAATCCCCTCACTCTCTCCCTCCCCCCCCCCTCTCTCTCTCTCTCTCTTTCTTGTTTAGTCCTTAGTCGTACCGCGGGATGTTTTCCTTCTCGCGTTCGCGTCGCACGCGCGGCTCCGTAGCCGCGGCCGGCTTTGTTTGTCATTCTTCGCGCGTTTAATTACGTTGGCGTGTTTTAATGGCGCATTCGCGATAGCTCAATTTCCCGCGGCTTTGGATTGCACGTTCCTCCTGGAACTTAAGAGACATGTCGACCAAGCCGGTCAGAGCTGGCAATTCTGGGGCAAACTTGGCCATAAATGGTCATACTTGGCCATCAGTGATCATATTATGCCATTTTAGGAGACTTTTGTCCATTCTGAGCATATAATTAATATAATTGATACAGTTAATATAGTTAAAATAGTTAACATGGTTACCGTAGTTAACGTAGTTAACGTAGGTAACATTGTTAACATAATTGACATAGATAACACGGTTAACACGGCTAACATGTTTAACACCAATTGTGTTAACTGTGTTAACCAGCTTAAGTACGCTAACTATGCTAATTATCTACGCTAACTACGCTATCTACGCTATCTACGCCACCTACGCTACCTACGCTAACTACGCTAATCACGNTATCTACGCCACCTACGCTACCTACGCTAACTACGCTAATCACGCTATCTACGCTAACTACGCTACCTACGCTAACTATGCTAATCACGCTATCTACACTAACTGTGCTACCTACGCTAACTACGCCAAGTACGCTAACTAGTTACGCTAACTACGCTATCTACGCTATCTACGCTACCTACGCCATCTACGCTATCTACGCTAACTATGCTAAGTACGCTAACCTTCCTGCATACTTGGCACAGTACCATACATACCCTACATGACCATAGCTCTTTAACAGAGTTTGTCAGAACTGGAGATACTGTGGTACTATTGATCATACATGATGTTCCTGATCATATCTGATCATCCTTGAACATTGCTGGTCATTATATTCCATTATAGTCCACTTCTCCGGTGACGCCGGTGACAATTGCATTATTACGTCACATCCGGAAGCGTAATGCGGAACGGGAATGTCACTTTTGCGCGTCGTCGTCGTCGCGGCCAGCGAAGCGAGATGCCGCGAACGGAAGCGGTTCTACTTTGACGATTTTACTTTGGCGATCCCGCTTAGCGTTCGCGCTTTTTAGAGAGGGCTGTAACAAGGAACGCGCGCAAGATCGTCGAAAGGGGTCAGCCGGATATCGTCGATTTTCTATTACGCGAAATGGCAATGCGCCAGTTAGGCGTCGACCGGCTCGAGAGCTCTCGATTCCGTAACGTACGTTTCCGTAAAGCCGCCCAGATACCGTGGTATACCCGCGAGTCAGCTGTTTAACCGCGGAGGATCCCGTAGCCGGTTCGAGCTCGTAATAACGGAAGTGACGCCGGCTCGACGTCGCCTAATCGGACGTCGTCGAGAGAGCTCGGCCATTGATGATACGTTACGGGATGGTACGGGAAAATCGTGATGATGGAAATTCATTGTTGCAGTCGATTATTATCTACCGGGATATTTGATGAGGAGAGTACATCCGACGCGAGGCGAACGTTTTACGATCCGCGATTGGCTGACATGAAAATGGTAGATGAAAAAATAAATAATTGTCATGGTAGAAGCTTTATACATCGCGTTATCGTTACGACCTTGTTACATCCTTGTTTACAATCAGGAATTAATGCTTGAGCGAGAGAGAGAGAGAGAGAGAGAGAGAGAGAGAGAGAGATTATAGTTATTAAATGATTTTTAAGTAAAATAAATATACATAGCAAACGGTTTGAACGGTTTCATTTATCAATCTCAAACTCTGATGGAAAGTATGCAATAAAAAAGTTTTCTAATTAAGCTAAGGTGGTTCATATTGAGAGCGCCTCGAGTCAATGTTTACGAGTCACCTTTACGGCGTTGTGACACGTGTATAAGAATAAATTTACGCTATCTGAGCGCGCGGGAACTTTTAATTCTTTTCATTAGAACAACGTGGAAGTGCCGCGGAGGCAATAAGCGCTAGTTTATATTCCGCACGTACTACGATTGCGGGATACGGAGATTAAGCGGCGTTTTAAAGTTTCGCGCGCCGAGTCTCGCCGCGCCGAGTTCGCATCTGCGACTCCGAGGTCGGATCGCGGATAAACAAATTTCAGCGACAGCGTCGAATTAATCCGGCGATAAAGCGCCGGTAATACCGCCGGCGCGTATCAACATCGCCGGCCGCCTCTGAATGCGCGGCCAGGAAGTTTAACAAGCGCGCCAGTTAATAGTCGTCATTATTGACTGCGATATCGCTATCGATTCGCACTTTTAATAGACATCTTGACGTGCACCGGGCTCGATCGACCGTTTCCCTTCCGGCCGAGAAATAGAATTCGAGGCACGTCGACGGATATTTTTTGCGACGTGCTCGTCGTCCCGCCGCGGTTCGCGCGCGGCGGCCATTATCGAGCGAAAGCGAGATTCATCTCGCGGTCGCGTCGCTCGCAGCTTCTCTCGCTAGTCTGCTACTCGCGCGGATTCGAATCGCGGACGGCGAGCGACTCCGCCGTTGCGCTCGATTGCGAGCGATTTGTTGCGTTTAATTGGCCGCTCGTCCGGATAATTAATTGCCGCCAAGGGCTCGGCGGTCCTCGGTACGCTGCAATTAGCCGCACGCGCCAGAGAGAGAGAGAGAGAGAGAGAGAGAGAGAGAGAGAGAGAGAGAAAAGGGGGAGCGAGGACCTCTCTTCTTCAGGGTGGCGACATTTCGCTTCGAGGAACGCTCGCTCACGCGTAGGCGGCCTTGTTGCTCGGACGATGCTCTGCCCTTCAGGCCGTGACGCGGCGATTAATTTCACCTGCGAGCGAGGCCTGGTCACGGAAATTGAATCCGCTTATCAGCAACGCGATGAATCAGCTGTATTATTTCTTGTGTACGTATATTCGTCGCTGCAGCGTCGCGTCGATTATCGCACGAATGGAACCTGCGATGCGCCTCGTCCGAGAGTTCCTTTTTTCTTCGACGTGCGGGGCCGGCTTTCCTGGTCCTCTCACTCGGATGAACACGTTTCTAACCGGGCGGACGGGGAGAGGGGGGGACAGATTTATTGATTAATCGGGGAAGATTTATGTTTACGATTATCATTTATGAAGAAAGCATAATTTTTCTCCCGCGATCGAGCATCGTCCCGCGACCATGTCCTCTGATCGATCGGATAATTGCTGGGATAATTTTTTGCCGGAACTCCCGAGAGTGCCGAGGAGTAGTCGCTAATCGGCGCGTCAAAGCTCCTTTGTCCCTCCGATCGCGGAGGGCTCTCGACCTTTTGCGCGCGCATTTATTCGCTCTCGTAATTTATAGCTTATCGACGCGCGTGCGCGCGCGCGCGCGCCACGTTGAGAGGACGAAACTCTCTCAGGACACGGTAAGCTCGCGCGTGCAAGGCGGTGATTCTCGCGGTGACGGGCGTAAAGAGAAAACTCTGCTTTCGTCCATACGACGCGAACGCTCGCGTGATGATCGGAAAGTTCCGTTCGGCGAGAGGATGCAGCGTTCTATTTCGGGCAACGATATAATGCTAATGGATGCAGCTGAAACGAACAGTTCAATTTTATTTCCCAGAAGCAGCGACGCAGCGCCGTACTATTCTCCTTTCTGAACCGATAAACGTCGCTTTTCACGTGATTTCGGAGCCTGGCTCGCCGCGGTCTTACCTTATTTCCGTCGCTGACATTTATCCGCCGGTTCTTTCGATATTTTCGAGTCGTCGCGCGTGCAGACCAGCTCAGGAGCCCGGCTTTCTTCCCGAATAATAATAATACGTCGATTATCGATAAAGCATTTCGTTAGTCGTCCATCGAGATGCGGACATTAAGAAGCGGGAAGGATCGATTATGGAGTTTCGCGGGACGTCCGGTCTGAAAGCTTTGTACTTTCCGCGATAAATCGCCCTGCGGCAATATTGTAGATATTGCGTTATCCTTCTCAGGGATGGCGGATCCATTTTTTAAACAGCGTTTAACACGCCCCCCGGGACGTGCGATCTCGGCTGTTGAGATAGGAGAGAGAACGGAAATTGTTAAGGAACAACTGATCAGGAGTAATCCGCCACTCTGAAAGCTCTTGCACCCTTTGGTACGCATCGCGGCGCGTTTCACTGGCGGCTTCTCGTCGCGAAGAAATTGACTCGGGAATTACGTTACGTTACATTTCCGATGTCCGGCTTGCGGAAGCAGAATGAAGCAGAATGGCAGTTGAGATGGTACGGCTACGACGAATGTCTGAGCGAATTTGCAAATTGCCGATCGCGAAGAGCGAGCAACGAGATGAGAGATCATGTAAACATGGAAACGTATCGAAGAATTTCACGGTGATCACGGTGAAATCTTTATCCATTCGTGTATATCAGCTGACTCCCGGGCTGCATCGTGAAACAAATACGTTCGCCTGAATCTAAATTTATTTCCAACGCTGATCGCGCGTGATTCGCTTCACCGGCGGATTTGCTATCCGCGAAGATGAATCCAATCGCGCGGATTGTCTCAAGGATCGTCCCTCGAAAGCAGAAAAAGCACCCACTTTGGGCGGTTCGCGTACGTACAGCGCGATGATTTATAACGAACAGGCGGACCGTAAGCGTTTTAATCTGTCGGGGCATTACGCATCGCCGGAATAGAATTGTTTGCGCCTACTGCTAAATCGTGTTGTCATAGAACTGCATTGCGATTTGAATTGCCTTCACGCTGCACCGAGCATTGCGCCAGTGTACAACTTGCAATTTACTACTTTAGGCCTTTATCAGATGACCTCTCGCGCTCGTGATCGAGACGGAAGCGCTGCATCACGCGGTCGCCGGTGATATTTTTTCATCTCTCTCTCTCTCTCTCTCTCTCTCTCTCTCTCTCTCTCTCTCTCCCTTTTTTCTTTTTTTTCCTCCGTTATCTCCCCGTTATCAAAAATCGCGATGCAGCTACGCACGCTGTAATAAATACCATTACCCCCCTCCCCCTCCACTCCTCTCCCTATTAATTTTTTCATATCCCGATACGGAGGGTCAATAAAAAGCAAATGATGAAAGCTGTGAAAGCACCGTAAACACTGAACGGAACGTAACGCGAACGGAGCGTGAACAGGTATTTCTATTTAAACGGCAATTTTTAGCAAATTGATCTTTTTAATCTTCGTTCTCAAATATTTATGATGTAGAACGACAAGGGGAAAGCCTTTAATCTTCGTATTGCGAGGTACAGTTTTTTCCTTGTCTCTTTTTTCTTTCTTTCTTTTTTTTCTTTTTCTCTTTCTTTCTTTCTTTCTTTTTTTTTTCCTTTGTATGAATCACGCGCGCATTATCGATGCGCGCTGCGCGTTTCTCTCCTTTTTCTTCCTTTCCTTCTTCTTCTTCTTCTCTCGATAAGGAGGATTTTTGATTCGCTGTGGAATTTACGAGAGAATCCCTTCCTTTCGAAATTCTCTCCTCACGTTTAATGAAAATTGCCTTTAAACTTGTCGCGCGCGCGCGCGCGCGCGCGAATGATACTTGTTATTGCAGGCGATGTTTGTATGCGCGTTTCTGACCTCGTTGCTTCCGAGGTGTCTCTTCATGCAACAATGTCGCGCGGCATATGAACGTTAATACAATGGCTAAAGGACTTACGCTATCGTCGCATCAAAATTCCAATGCGTTTGCAATGCGCATTAACAAAATGCGCGCTCGCGCATCGTACATCGAAACTATACAAACACCGCGCACCGTTATGCGTTTGTTTATGCGAACGCGTTGCGTGCGCGTGTTCTTACGCGCTTAAAGGCGCGTTCTTTGAACTGAACCTTGACCATTTCGATCCAATTGGAAATTTGTTGCGACGTATCATCCACGCGGCACACGCGGCCTGGAATAACAATGGCCATTGAGCTCCCGACAAGTGTTTCGGTGTACCGATTAAAAGTGACACGGGCAACTTTGCGACGGTAATATCGGGCGAGCAGGACGATTTACAATTGGCCCACAAGAGTGTATCGATTGCGCAATCGCGCCATCGGTTGCGATTATGTCGCTCGCGCAATCCAGACAATTTCGCTCGCCCGTGTTTGCGCGCGAGGTGTAAACCCTTGCATCAGCGTTTCGCGATACGTGACGCCAACTTGGACACAAGCGCGGTCTCATCGTCGGATTAAATAATACGTGCGATGTGCGTGTGCGTGTTGTCCGTCCTTGTGTATGCGCGCGCGCTCGATCAACACGAGGCCCGCGATTGCCGGGGACGCGCGATTGCTGGCGAAGAAAACAAAAATGTATTTGCGAGGCACTCGCCCGGAATATCGATGCGGGCTTTACCCGCTCTCGCCCTTCTCCGCCTCTCGCGTCGGCCGAAAATGCTCCGTTCGCGCGAGGGTTGTTTCTTTTAGGAGGGAGCCGAAGATGCTTCTCTTAGCACGCCGTGTAAACAGGGGTTGCTCGCTCGCGCGCGCGCGGAATTCGCGCCACCTGCCATTATGGATTTAATGCGGATATTTCGCCGGATACTCGGAAACATCGGCGAACGAAAATAGAAGCCTGCAGACAAAATGCCTTTTATCTCGTGCTAGTATTTGCGTGGGAGCAAAAGGGAGAGAGAGAGAGAAAGAGAGAGAGAAACGTTAGCGCCATTTATTGCTGCACTAAATCCCGCGCGCGCCAAAATTTATTCCTCTCTGCGTGTCGCTGTGTGTATTATTTTCGCGTATCGCCACCGTGTCTAAATTTAAAGTGTATATTGCATCGGAAACGCAATGAAACGAATGAAAATCGCTATTAATTCTGCTCGATGTGTCTCGCATTGTTTCGACATTATAACACGACGCGTCAAGCCGTGTTACAAAAAGAAGAAACGAAAAATATACAGAGAGAGAGAGAGAGGGGGGGGGGAGGGAGGGAAGAAAAAAATGTGCCGCAGCAAATCGTCCGACCGTTTAAGAATTTTCTGTTTGCATTCTTGGCACTGTCGCGCCTGATTTGCAGATGGCACTCGGCGCGTGTTTAATTCTTTTTCTTCTTTCTCTTTCTCCCTCTCTCCCTCTGCCTCTCTCTCTCTGTCTCTCTCTCTAAATATTTATTGTTTACGGATATAATAGCATTCTACGTGCTTGGACGTTCTGTTCGCATCACGTAAAGTAAATACCGATCGTAATCCTCAACACGCAATCTCGTTTGTTGCAAAACGAGACTATTTCATTAAACGCGCGTTCGTATTCGTTTGTGCACGCGGAACATTACTGCGTGAACATTACTGCGTGAACAATTAATGCAACAAAGAAGCATTGACATTGATAATTCTGCAAAGCGCAAAGCGGCACGAGTGTCGCGCGAAGGTTCGCGGAAAAAATTATAATCCCTCGCGGTACGCCCGCGGTACAACGTAAACGACCTTATTTCGTTTTTCCTTTTCCCTCCTTTTTTTCTTTCTCGTAGTCGGCGAAATTAAATCGGGGAAAGTGCGGCGCGCGGGATCCCGCTGTAAACTGCATTTCCGCGCGCGGAGATTTTAATCGAAAGTTAGCTTATAGTTCCACAAAGCGTCCGCGCTTCACGTTTTCGCGCGACTTCAAAGGAACTTTGCCGACGAGTTACCGAAACTTTCCTGGCTCATGACTTCTCCATCAGCAGGAGCTCGCATGCCGGATGCACATACGTTCGCGCAAGATGTACTCTCGCAATGGCCGATTCTCATAAGAATAGCTTTCTCCCGCACGTTGCGACTCTTAATTCGCGTATTTTCATTCGATCCAGCCAGTCCTATCCATATCCACTTCGTATATTGCTTAAATGGGAACGGTCGGTGTGCTAAAAAATGCAGCGGCTTTCTTCTCCTGCTTTAACGCTTCTATTCTTTGTATCCGATGACGTTCGTTTCAGTCCGCGGCGGTCCGCGAGCCGTTCGTCTACTCCCGACAGTCATTGGCAGTGGTCGGTGTCCTCGCAACTTTTACGAGATTCATACGAGAGCCAGCTTATTCTTCATCACTGTCTTTTGCTCGTCACCTCCGGCGAGCTCTGTCCGGCCGGGCTGTCCGGCTGAATTTATGTCGGTGTCGCGCGGGATGTATCTGACTTTGCGCTTTCCATAGGGGAAAAAAAGCAAGGCACAAAGCGCAACGCGCGTATGCCCGGCCGGGTATGAAAATTTTATTCGCCCTGTCTCTATCGCGCGAGCCAGGCTCGCTATTTTGCTCGTCTATCTGTACCGCTCCTACCGGCGCCGCGCCATTTTTCACGAGGAAAACTCCATTACGGCGTAATAGCGCGCGATGAATCACCTCCTCGCTCTCTTAAAAGCACCAACGTCGCCGGCTTGGCGTCCAAGCTGTAAAGAGACACCGGAAGTAGGAGGATAACGCTGAGAATGCCGTGGGAGAATGTGGTGGTGAGGGGGGAGAAACGAAGTCCGCCCGCTCCTTCTGCCTTTAATCGTGCCGTGTCTTTCTGCGTTTTCGCGTGTCGGCGAACTAAGCGACGCGATTTTGATTCGAATATTAATTCCCGCGTTCTTCTCTCTTCCTTCCTTCCTTCCTTCCTTCCTTCCTTCCTTTTTTTCCTTTTTCTTTTTCTTTTAAATTCAACGGAACGGGATGGACCGCGCGACGAATCGTCGCGCCATTAAGACGTTGTCGCATTCTGCTTCATCCCCGCGTTGCAAATCGCTCGTAATGCAGTCACCGTCTCATGGCCACGCCGCTAAAGTGCTTCCTGCGAACGTCATTACGCGCAACGAACCTTCCTGCGTGACGCTCTCATTAATGCCTCGGATTACGTTCTTTCGTATCGCACACATGCCGCGCGATACAGCGCAGGTGGTTCGATCGTTATCGTCGTGCAGCTCCGCGCTCATCGATTCGACATAATACCCTAACGAGGTTTGTATCCACGGGGCAATTTTGCGGGGCATAACTGTGCGAACTTTCGGCAGCCACAATCCAATTACTCGTGAGGACAAACGTTTGAAGAGCCCGTGCAAATATGTGTATCGATTAAACACTTCGGTAGTATGAGCACCGCAAGCTACAAGTTAGCCAACTAATCCTCGCCTCGCCGCTTCAGCTCAAAAAGCCCTGACCGATCCATCAGCCACGTGAATACCTCATGCCGATGAAGTTAACCTCGCTTGAGGCTGCTACGCTGAGTTTCCTCGCCCGACACATCGTCATTTTACGTCGTCACCCCTCATCGACTAATCCCTGTCCCTCTGTGCGTGATCTGTGCGTGCCGCACACGTCACGACAGTCCTGACATTGTTTTTCTTTTTTTCTCGTTGGAGAAAAATTCTTAGATCGCATTCCAAGTTCGCACGTGAGATGCGAACCTCCCTTCTCTCCCTGTCTCGCGAAAACGGAAATGAAACAGTTTCTCTGTTAACGCGCACTGGCTGCGCTGTGCAGCAATTCTCGCGATGCTTCTTGTACCGATGAAAATTTCGTTGATCTCTCCTTAGTTTCCCACACACGAACTTCGCTCTTTTCTAGATTTTTTTTTACTGCTCTCGCATCAAGCATTGTCTTCATCATCGTATTGTCCGGGATTGCGCGAGAGACGCCGTGCACCCTTTACAAGCTTTATAATGAGCGATCTCTCCTTTGCGGAAAACTTGTAAGAAGATACGAGCTACAGTGGAATAAACGCTACGCGGAGTACGCTGCACGTATTTACCCAACGCGGTGAGTCTCTTGTGAAAACGACGGCTCTGCAGGCGGATATAGTCGAACGTTAACCAAAATACGCGGGTGGGATATATGATTTAGCTTCATTAATGATAAAAATATTCAATATTCATAATCGAATCCGAACGGTATTAATTCGCGCGTAATTATTAATATCCGTCGCGTCCCCGTACTCGCAATTATGCATTACGCATCTTTTTCTTTCTCTCTCTCTCTCTCTCTTTTTTTCTTTTTTTTTTTATCATCACGCCTGGCTCGTTTATCTAAATTTTCATTATGCCGAACGGATACATGCAAATGGAGATATTATCGCGTCAATATGTTTTGAACAACGGCTGAACATTTGCGCAAATTGTTCCCCCGCGCGAGCGGAACTCTCAATGACGTCATTCGTCATTGCCAGATTGAATATCGCTCACGGAATGCAGTCGCGTGACGCAGCGCTTGCCCCCGGTTCGTCATTTTCCTTATCGCGATATCGCGATATCCGTCCGCACGCGATTCTGCGGGTCTTCCTCCTCGTGTACTCGTGTGTCTCGAGTACATCGGTTTGTACTGATCTCTGCGTAGCGCGACGCGATCTGAAAATCGTCGAGAGAAGAGCGCATCGCAAGAGCGCGGTCCATTTGGATGAGGGCACTCGCTCGGGATGCAGCGAGCCATCGCGAGTTTCTCTCGGCATTTCCGTCGACGCGGTGCGAGAGATCGACGTGCGAAAGGGCGAGGGAGAAGCACAATTACGGGTACAGGGATCGCTTGTACTTTCGTCGTTTGACTTTGATGAATTGCCGCTCGATCGTCGTCGCTTTTCGCTCACTCTCATCTTTTTTCTCTTTTTTCTTCTTTTTTTTCTGCGACACTTTCCCCGGATTTCTCAATGCTGCAAATTGAATTCTTCTCGCCGAGTCGCTCGCGATGACACTCGCTCCGTGCATCGCGTCTCTTCTAGGCTCGGTGTTCTTGTCCTTTCTTCAATCCCGCTTATCTTCCTTTGATCGAACAAAGTATCGATATGAGAGACAATTTTCATACATCGCGCTTCGGCCTTCCGATGTTCGCGGATAACGATCGGCAGTAGCTCGCTCGATCATCGAGCGAGAGATCGATCATTGAAGCTTGTCCTGACAAATCACTGCTTCTGCTTTAGGTTTAGCTTATTAGCATTCGGTTACTCGATTGATCGATTGATCAATCGGATATTTATATGCAGTTCGAGCTGAAACCAGTTGATCGATAATGATATTCATCAATTATGCAAACGAGCGTGCAGTCCGGTCTACACGCAATGATCTGCGAAATCATTAAACGACACATCGTGGATTTCCTTTCTAGGCTACCCAAGTAGCAGCGTTCGGTCGTTTGATGACTTTTTAACGTCCGGCGAAGACCAAAGTCAGATCCTGCACCTTTCCCGTTCGTCGTCCAAGTGCATCGGTTATCGCTTCGATATAAACCAAGTATACCCTGCTGCCGTATGCGCTTCGATTATATTGTCGATATTACGTCAAACCGCTAGTTCGACACAGGGCATACACGGAGGATGTTCTTTTCTCTTATCATTCAATATTTATCGCAATCGTTGCTATATACATAGAACATTACATGTTACTATATATATGACATTTGTTCAAATAATTATGTCAGGGAAGGTATATAACCAGAGTCATATCCTTGTAATACATAAGTATATTCGCGATCTTGCGAATATGTTATTCAGGAGTATTTAACTATGGAATATTAGTTTAGTAAATCTGTGGGAGTCTTCTCATTATTTCTCTTGCTTTTATAAGATTGGCTGCGAGGTCGTTTGGATGCTTTTCTAGTCTGTCGCGATATCTTTGACAGAATTCCTTGATGCTTCTTTGATGGTTGGTATCTCAAGTTCACGATGGAGTGTGTCATTTGTGACGTACCAGGAGGCATTATTCTAAGGATCTAAACTTGGTATCTTTGCGATATCTCAAGGTTGGAGTTTGCGGCTGTGTCCCAGAGTTGAATACCGTATGTCCAAATTATATACAGTTTTGTATAGTAGTATTTTGTTTTCCAAAATGACAGTTGTGAATTTCTGTCTAGTAGCCAGTTTTACTTAGTTTGAATCCTAAGTGCTTGAGGTCTAAATTATCTTGGATTACGCTAGAGTTACGCTAGAGTCTGTATGTATGGCAAGTACCGCCGTGTCATCCGCGAATGTAGCAACGGAGACATTTGCGTCTGCTGGTAAATCTGCACTGTACGACAAAACAGAAATGGGAGACACTCCCCTCTGGGATTCCTGATTAGATCTCTGTTATAACGTCGTATTGTTTGACGAAAAAATTTTCGCTAAGATAACTTTTGAGTATAGCATGAAATTTTGTTGGTAAATGTTGGATTTTAAACAGAAGGCCATCATTCCATACCTTGTCACTTGTTTTTTTCACTTGTTCGTGGAAAAAATCGCAATTTGTTCTTTTGTTATGTAGCACGCAGGGTTGCATCTTCTTGACCATTTTATTATTGAAATTTATTATAGGGGAATGATCGAAAGACAGCTCTAGGTTTGTTTTAATTGAAAAATATGTTTTTGCTATATCCTTTATGACTCCAATTATATCTGATATCTTTTTTTGTCAGTAGGCCAACATATTGGCATACTTTGTGATATAATGTCCAATCGCTTATTAACGATGGCTTTGTGAAACGTTCTACTTTTAGGATTTGTTAGTCTGGATTCCCAGTATTGGTATTTGGCATTATAATCACCAACAGCTATAAAACGTGCACCTATTTCAGGGTTTCAAAGAAAGCCTCACTAGAAATGATTCGCTAACAGTTATATGTTTTGGAGGGCAATATACAGATGAAATAGCAACAGAGTCAATCTCCAATTTTTACAATAGTGACTTGTAAGAAATCATCTTTAAAATTGTCTAGTTCGTTGTTGTTGTTTTTAATGATAATGGCGATACCATCATGTGTTGTGCCGTCTGGATGTGTTACATGCTATATTGTGTAAGATGGCATTTTGAAGTAACGTTTTTGGATTAAATGAGTCAGATATTAGCATTATATCTATATTGTTATTAAGAATGAACATTTTTACCTCGTTCGTGCGTTGGAATAGGCCATTAGCATTCTGTGCTACTATTTTAAGCGATTGGGACATTATGAACGAATTTCGTTTTTAAACGAATTTGAATTTTAATTTAATTGAAATTTAAAAATTCGCGCTCACTTCTGCACATGCGCGCATTCAAAAATACGTGCATGCTTCTATTGGAACCCGTTGTTTTTTAGAGTTGAATATCGTTGGCTGCTATTATCGCATCAATCGCCGATGGTTTATCATAGTTAGGATCTGCTAACTGAAATTTTCTTATGTACTTTCAAGCTTCTTTTAATCTTTTGACATGGTTTAAAAGCTCGACAAAATAAATAAAGATTTAAGAGTTACGACCTCTGTCGTAACAACAAGACAGGCAATGAAGAAGCCAAATACGGATAAAGCTACCCCCGGTGGCAGATCAGGCGACGCTATGAGATCAATTACACCGCTAAATGGAGAAGATAAGGATACACGCATTATAGTGTATTGACAGCTTAAATCAGCAACAAAAGGAAAGCAAACTAACGATGAACTTTGTATTTTGCGAACTTTGCCAAAGGACTTTGTTGTGGACCATGTTGTGGAATTAAAACCAGCAGCTGATCATAATATATGATATAAACGTCCCATTGCAATACAAAATAAAATTGGAGCAACCTCACGCAAGACGTGAAGTGCCGCAATGCTCTAAATGCCAACGATATGGCCACGCAAAAAATTTCTGTTTCCGTCAAGAGAGACGCGTCAAGTCCGCTGGAGATCATGCTACTGTCAAATGTCCAAGGAAAACAAGATCTGAGGATGTTAAATGTGTTTTGCGCAACGGTAATCATCCTGCAGGTTACAAGGGATGCCGAGTGTACATGGAACTACAAAAAAACATATTCCTAGCACCAAGGAAAAGGACAAATTCTGCAGCTCCATTAATTAGTAATGTGCAGTCTGAGCCGAATCAAACTACTTATTCATATGCTCAAGCAGTAAAAACCGCACTTCTGCAAAATATCAATAAACAAAACAGTGCGGATATAAAGCGCTGTACAGGCACAGCAAACAAACGATATTCCACAAATTAAAGAACATGGTAAAGTGTTTCCTGGCGAGAATGGACGCAATGCTAAACGCATTAACAGCTTTTATTACCAAAACACCATAATGATTCAATCGCTTAAAATAATAGCATGGAATGCTAATGGCCTGTCCCAGCTGATTAGTTTTAACCTTCCATGAAATACTCAAAACATTTTATTTGTACAAATGAAAGCTTCCACTGGCACAAATGGAAAATTCTATTTGTGCAAATGAAAAACTTGTATGCGCAAACTTGTGCGCAAATTTACAGTTCATGTCATGGGAAGTTGCCGGTACCAATCAGCCTCGAACGTAGTCAGTTATCGAGAAAACTAAAGCTGTCTTGAAAGGAGAGAAGTCTGCGGTTCCTAAGGGCTGTAAATAAAATTCAACAAAATGTTTGACAGATCGGTTTGCCCCGACGAAGAATATCCCAACAGTCTAGTGAGCCAACGATAAGTATCTTCGAGATGCGCGCTTAAATTTCGATCCTTTTACGAAAAGCCACGAGAACTTTGTCCAATATATCTTGTCTGATGTTAATCATCTTTTCAATAACTGCTACTAAATCTGGCATTGTTTTTGGATTTCCGGCATGACAACGATGTTGATCGCACGGATTCAAGTTTGATGAATGCCGGCGGCTGTTGTGGAGATCCTTGGGGCAAATTCGGAGTATCGATGAAGGGCGAGGCCCTATCTGAAGTCATGGGATCGGAGAAGCAATAGTTTCAGCAACTCAGTCCCCGTGGAACACCCCGCGTAATGTATCGGATTCGGCCGTAGGCGACACTCGCGCAGGAAAGGCAGCAGGAAGTTGCGCGCTCGCGCATGCATGCACACACGTAGGCTAGTGCGACGCACGTGCTCGCCTGTACGTGGCTTTCACTATCCTTGGTCATTGTTGAAGCGCGTGTCGCCGCGACGTCGGCGAGCCGGCCGTGAACGTCCCAGCCTTGAACGCAAATTTAGAATATCGTGCGACGACGAGCATGTCAAAATCTCGTCCAATCAATCGACGACTCCGAAGGCCGCGCTAATCGCGTTATCCAATTGATCCCGGGGATGTCAACGTTCCGATAACTGCGCTCAACCGGGCTTATTTTCCAGGCAAGGTCCTCGCGCTTGGAATAAGCTCTCGTTCGCGTTGACGCTCGTGGCTTCGAGAGGAACGATTCGTCTTCTTACGAATCAACGACCAATTGATCTCAAGATTCATCGCAGCGAGAGACGATGACATGGATCCACTGCCGCATGCATGGACTGTCGTTCGATTTACTGAGCTTCGTTCTCTTTCTCTTTCATTTGGGAACGCGAGGGGAACGTTGGCGTTTCACACATCGTTCCGAACATCGCTGGCCGTGGCTGCGCGTTGCGTTTCGTTCGATTGTACCAGGTAGCTAGCTAACGCGGAAACTACGTCCGAAACTACATCGCGGTCCTGTGACGACAGTTATCCCGAAGCGCCGCGCGCGAGAGCATTCCCTTAATTAGTTCAGCTCCATTTCCATATTCCAGCGAGTCGGAGCGAGCCCGAGGAATTTCGCGTCGGCGGAACACTTGTCTCATCCGGGGCTTTACCTTACTTACTCGTTGTTCCAGGATAAACAATCGCGATTAAAATCGCGCCCGGCCTCCTGTCCTCCTGTCCTTTCGCGAGCGAATCGTGCCGAACGGGAGCTCGCCTCGAGAATTCCGCGATAATCCGCGCCGCGCGATGGATATCCTCGAGCCGGTAAAGCCGATAAAGTCGATAATTCAATACATCGTTTAAAATACGACCGAATGCGCGTATTCTTTACCGAAACGGATATTTTGCCGTCGCAATTATTGCTATTGCATCCGATATTAATCGCTATTATTAAACGCGCCTATTAAAATTTACGCGCGGCAATTTTCATACCGTTCTCTCTCTCTCTCTCTCTCTCTCTTTCTTTCTCTCTTTACGCTGCGTCCTACCGATATCCTATCATTTCGTCCCTTTCTCTCTCTGTCTGTCGCGCGTAGATGAACTCATCATGCTTACGACAAACATATAACGATATATTCGTGCCGCAAATGGGATTACTTTAGTTTTCCCGGATATCATTCCCGGGCGCGAAACACTGCCATGCATAAACACCATGATTCCTATTTTCCCTGCATATTTGGCGCTGAATATAATCTCCTAATTTTCATCTCATGTTTGCATTAAAGTACTTGTCATATTTTATCACGGTGAGAACACGCTGGCGGGAGGACAGAGGCATCATTAATCGCATTCGCCACGCTGCGTTCTTTAATCGCGACGCGGACGATCATTAGAGTTCTCCGGCACGTTGGATCGCTCGCTCGATCGGAAATCCGTGGCCCTTTCTTTCCTACGCTGCCCTTCCGTGTCGGGAGCTCTTCTTGTGCTTCCTCTTGCGCAAGCCTCGCGTTGTCGCAGCCGAGATCGTTATCGCGCTCGCTGCGTTATGGCTTTACTCGTCAAATTGATCGTTCTTACGCGGCCGTACTCTCGCGAGCGGTGTTTATTCGCGTGGCCGATGCAGCGGCGGAGGGCTCGCCGTCATTTTGTAACCGTACACACGTACGGATACTCTCGAATGCGCCGAATCGATATCACGTAGCCTAGTTTCGCGACGGAGAGGAGGCTTTGGAGCCGCGCGCGATTCTACGGTTTCCAAGCCAACCGTCTCCGTGGCACGAGCGAACTCTCATCGCGATACTCGTGTATCTACCGCGGCTGCCGCGGCGAGACGAGGCGCGCTTCAGCGTTGAAAGGTATTCGAAAGGGCCTCGGCGCGTAACAGGCGCGACGCCTTTTCTATCGCGGCTAAACGATGCGACGCATCGTTAAGCGAGTCGATTAGAAACGCAGGCTGCTGAGAGCGAGCGAGCGAGAGTGGAGAAACGGCGAATCGATACCGGGCGCGATAAAAGCCGTGGCTCTTCGTCAGATGAATCCGAGAATTCCTCGCGGCATATCGCGCGTTTCATTCCTCGCGCGGGTCGATCTCGAGGCGCATCCGCGGCGGTTTATGATCGGCGCGACTTTAGGCGACCATCTACCACGTAAAACCGTCCCGCGGATCCATTCGTATTACCGTTCGCCGTTATGTAAATCACTCTGGCACAGCGTACTCCGAGCGCAGCCCGGATGAATCTCGGGCATTACGGCGAATGACTTTCCCGGGGAATGCTATCGCGCGGAGATAACGCGAGCGTCTCGGCCGCCAGCGACTTCAAGTCCCGCCAGTCTCTTTCGGCGCGATCGCGTCGATGATCTCATACGCGCGAAACGCGTACGCGGCACTCTCGGCTGCATCTCTCAAGGTCGGCTTGCGTGCCACGCGCGAGACAGGTGAAGGTAGATTTGTGCAATCGTTCGGCAAGGTGTCGCATCTGCGCTCGCTCGCGATGCGCGCTCGTTTACTCGCTCGATATCTTCGCTCGTTCCATCGCTCGTCCTATTACGCGATCGTAGGTCGCCACGGCTTTCATTCGGCGGGGAATTTTCTGGGGAAATTCACCGCCGTGGAGAGAGACAGCGGGCGAGTTAACGAGATAAAGAGTAAAACGAATTTGTTGCCCGCATTGAAGGGATCGGGACCTCGCGCGGGATATCATCCGTCAATCTCGCGCGAAGCGCATGCCGCATTCGCGCAAACGTTCCCGCAAACTTTTTATTCCCCGACAATCACACGCCGAATGATTTCATTTCGCGAGAGCGCGCCAGGCGTTATCTACCAGCTTTGTCATTCACGCATAGAGATATTATTTAAACGAGTTGGTTTACAGAACCGTCAAATTTGGCTGACGCTGGACGCGCGCGGAAAAAAAGCGCAATAATACGCGCTCACTGCGCTTGATCAATTTGCGATTACGGTTTGCCGCGAATATCGTTCACGGTTTCGTAATTTCGTAGCTGCGAAATAAGAGACAAGCGAGCGCTTGTCAACGTGTTCGCGTGTTATCCTTATAAATACGCGATTCTTTGAACAAATAAATTAATAAAGACGCAAACTTATTACGAAGCGTGCGCGCAGTCTGCTATCGCGAAAATCCTTTTGTTTCCAATAGTTTTCAAGAGCTCTGATATCGGGAGTAACGTTACAGAGGATTTTCGAAAAATCCTCGATAATTCAATAACAATATCGATATCTCGCTTGATGTATTCCGACTTGACGTGTGCCGAGCAAGATACGGAGGAAACAGGGATGTGCCTTTTTCGAGCTTGCCGACTTGCGCGAGGTCGCAGAGAGAGAGAGAGAGAGAGAGAGAGAGAGAGAGAGAGAGAGAGAGAGAGAGAGACACTCGAGCATCGTGGGCAACGCTGTCCCCGCGATAATTATGCAATTCCCACCGGAAGTTTCGAGTTGAAGCCATGAGCTCGCCGGGGAATCGGAATAAGTTTCTTGCATTATTTCGAGTCGTCCGCTCCGGGATCTCGATCTCCGCATGTGTTTGTTTCGTGTTATCCGTCAAGTTAGCAGCCTCACGTGGAGGATGGACCAACCGGATGGACCAGCCGGGCAGGTGGTATCGTCGTTTGTCTAATCGCTCGAGAAAAGCAACAGCTCAAGGAGGAAACGAGCGCGAACGAATGTTACTAAGAAAATATTTAGCCAATTAACATGACCGCGACCACTTGGTTTCTGTCAGCCAGGTCGCGCTTGCTCTCTCTTCTTCCTTTCGTTCGATAAATCTCGTGAGGAATATCGCCGCAGCAGTGGAGAGTGCGAGGAACGACGCTGTTCGTGCGCGAGGTCTTTTCCAGCGTTCTCCACTTTGTCCTTTATTTTAATACCGTGCCCGTGCGAGCGCGACGGCGCAAGGTTTCATTTGCATGCGAAGCACTTCCTCGGCGATGAGGAAGAACGGAGGAAACGGAGAAATGAAGTCGTCGGCAGCGCGGAGAGCTGCATCGTTTCCCGATGCTCGACTAGATCGCGGATCTCGCATTGCCGGGATGCATTTCGCGTGTGTATCGAGTAATTTTATACGCAATTAAATACGGCAGTTACATAACGTGCCCGCCACGCGCGCACTCGTTTAGCATGCTTGGATTTCTGCCCGTAAACAATGCGACGTAGAAATGCGCGCGCTCATGCGGTAATACGAATGATACTTATCATCGTGGCATTCGCCATTTTCATATCGCGATTTTATTATACTCGCGCGTTCTTATTGGCGCGCCGATGTAACATTAGCATCCTCGACGACGCAGATGATTATTATGAATTATACAGTCTCGAGTAAATTGTATTCCATTCGCTGTTCGGGCCTCTCTCTCTCTCTCTCTCTCTCTCTCTCTCTCTTTCTCTCTCTCTCTCGTTTTACGAGAAAAAACAATGGTTTCCAAGTATGAGAAGCATGATCGCGAGAGCCAGTTTCTTCCGCGACAATCGATCGTTGCGATAATGTCACTTAAAGTCACGGAAAACGATGGGAACGAGATATATGTATAATTTATGATTTACACGACACGCGCGTGATATGAAAAAGTGTTTTGCCGCACTTCGCCGCGGACTGCAGAATCATTCCGAACGATCAGCGCTGGCGATGCTTCAGTCAGCCGCACGCACGACAAATCCGACAAATTTTATGTTTTACTTGCCTGCGTCTCTCGCGCGCACGAACGTAGCGCGAGCAAGTTCTCGTTATTCGTGTTTCGGCGCGTGCCCGATTTCGCGCGTGATGCCGATTAATTATTGATCCGGGATCCGCGACGCGAATGGTGCACTCGCGAACAGTACCAATCGCATGCGGTTATGTCATCGCAATTACGAGGCCGAGCTGTGATTGTAACGTTTGTCACCGAGTCATTAATTAATCGCGTAATTCTAAACACGCGTAATCTCGGCAATCTTGGAGCATGCGTGTGCGATCGAGGAAGTGAAAGAGAAAGAGATAGATGGGTAGATGGGGGAGAGGAATTCGCGTTGTAATCGATTGCTGGAATGAAGAAAATGCGTACGGACGTGTGTATGTATGTGTGCGTGCGTGCGTGCGTGCGTGCGTGCGTGCGTGCGATAAGCGCGATGATAGAGAGAGAGAGAGAGAGAGAGAGAAAGAGAGAGAGAGAGAGAGAGAGAGAGAGAGAGAGAGAGAGAGAGAGAGAGAGAGAGAGACAAACAGAGTGAGAGCGAGAGGGAGGGGGGAGGAAGGGCCACAGTCCCGGTTTTGCATTACGCAACTCGTGCACACGTGTGCACGCGTGTGCAATATGCGTGTACATAAAAGGATAATAAATAATTCTGCATTAACGTCCAAGGCGAACTATTTACGTACTTGGAGCGTGTGCAACGATTATTATCGCGCCGCTCTTTCTCACGCTTGTCAGGCGTTGTCGCGCGAGGAATACTCGAGTTTTTCATCGGGAGATTAAGCTAATCTCGCGCGACTAGTCGAGCATTTTTAAATCGCCGCATTTAATTGACGACGCATACATAGCACGAATGAAGGAATACAAACGCAGGCGGCCACGAGTCGTCGAATTGTCCACGAGTTGAGGCGCCGCGATGGCAACTTGAAATGTTTGGGACTTTGAGCGTTGTACGTGCGCGGCCCAAATTACGATACTCGCCTTCGCGTGATTCGAACGCGAGCCTTTAAACCTTTTTCCAATTATCATAAGGTAATCGATAATCGAAAATAAAAGAGAGAGAGAGAGAGAGAGAGAGAGAGAGAGAGAGAGAGGGAGGGAGAGAGAGGATGGGAGGAGGACGACACGCCACTATTGGCGCCGGCAACAAAAATTTAATTCACTTTATCTCTGCCGTGCCGCGCTTATAATCTAGCAGCTCTATTATCATCTACCGAGCCGATTGAAATATTGGACAAATCCTCCGAGGGCTTTGCCGGGGATTATTGGGAAGTTCGAACGGTCGGTGCAGTCTATACAGTCTATACAGACGCGTATTCCGGCCTTTGAAAATCGTATATAAATTTGTGCTACCGGTTTATTGGCGGAATATACAGCGTTATCTATACAAGGCGATCACAATAAAGCGATAATAAATTAAACTATGGCGAAAGCCAGAATGCACGTCTGATCGGAAAATCGACCAATAAATACGCACGACGACGCACTACAATGGCCTGCGTTGATGTGACGGTCAGACCCATCGACATCCATCGTCAGAGGACCTTCTCTTTAATGCCATCTAATTTGACGATGCTAATAAATATTTACTCGCGCCAGAATTTACTTGTGACTCGGAAAATTGATTTTCAACCGTTGCGCGAACGCAGGGAAAGATTCCCTCGCCGTGATACGGCGCCGATAAATGCGTGCTTTACGGAATCCTTGCTTCATAAACTGTGAGAGAGAGAAAGAGAGAGAGAGAGAGAGAGAGAGAGAGAGAGAGAGAGAGAGAGAGAGAGAGAGAGAGAGAGAGATCAGATCTCCGAAGTACACGTGAGCTAAGGTTAATATTTTAAACGGTAATAATCTTTATTGCGATAATAACCTTTCGTTCTAAGTAATCGCGTTTCGCGAAAAAAGAGTAATTACACAGCCTCGGCTCGATTCGCGTGAGCAGGGGGAGGAGGAGAGAGACGCGCGATTGCTTGGTTGCTTGGTGACAGTGTGAATCGTGAGACTGGCATTTTGCAGAGAAACAACGAGCGAGCGCGCCTACATGCGTACGTATTATCATGTGGGATCATTAATAAAGTATTAGGCTTTTCATTGAGTCATCGCGCAACCTTGCTTTCATAATTACGCAACCATGCAATGATTGCATCGTCCTCGCGTCGAGATGTGTCCAAGGCGCGGGGGAAAGGATCGTAGGTGCACCGATGTAATCGCGCGCTATCAAACGCGAACGAGCGAGCGTGTCGGCAGCGGCGGACGCTCTCGTCGTGAAATCATCGACTTTCTATCTCTCCCCTTCGTTTCCCCTGGCTCCCCGATTTTCCCTGGCGACGAGCAGGTTTTCGGCGGTAACCTGGCGATAAACCTCTTGTCGACGAACGCTCGCGCGAATGTTCGAGGAAAACGGAACGTGGGAGCGTTCCGCTCGCGGAAAAGGAATCAATCTGAATGTTTTTTCATTGCTTGTACCGCGAGTAGCTCGCGGCCAGGAATTACAAGGCTTTCCCGAGGGAGCTGCGTTTGTAAAGAGGGAGAGGGCCGCTTGCTCTCTTCTTCACTTGTTCCCGGCTTCGATCGACTCGCTCAAGTTCCATTTCTCTTTCGTGCTCGCCTGTGTAGACCCAGTCGTGCCAAAGTCCCGGGACAAAGTTGTCTTGACAAGCACGAACGATTTGTGTGCATTGTTCCTCGTCAGCGGCTAACACGTTTCTCGAACGGAACACTTCTCGCGTATCGCCGGCGCGTATACCCGCCCCCGCCCGCGGTAAAAGAACTCATTGGCCCGAAAGTTTTATCTTCCGCTGGCTAACGCTTTTATCCTCTCGAGAAAGTGCGCGCTTACCGCCTCCGTATTTTCAAGTTGCTCGCCAAGCCGCGAGATAAAGAAGGAAACGAAAGCGATAAAGGCGATGACTTTTACGTTAGCTCTTCATTATTATGCTAATTTCCGCAAAGTTCCGCTTGTCTCGTCTTACACTTTCTCTCTCTCTCTCTCTCTTTCTCTCTCTCTCTCTTTCTTTCTGATCGTCGGGACAGATGTATTTCTCAACTCGCATTATCGTAACATAGTTTTGGATTTTAACGCCGCTCTCGTTCGAAACGAGAGTCAGAGTAGATGCCCGCCGTGATACTACCCTGAGGTAGTATCATTTCGGTTTTTCTCGTCATGCTCATATGTCAGCTGTCGGATCAAGCTGTCAATGACTGCTTCCCCTTGTTCGTTTTCCTACGTAGTCATGGTCAAGGGTCAGTCTTCTTGCATCCGACTCGGTCCAAGGCAGATAGCGCTAATGACGCTAAATGGCCGGAATGGCCTTGAATCGTGAAACGACACCCAGGAGCATGGGCGCAACGGTGATGCGTAGGTCGAGGTGGCTGACCCATCATTCAGAAGTGGAAGAGAGAGGGGAAAACATGGATGGCCCCCCAAGGTCATCCGGGGAAGAGCTGGTACGTCCTCGCGCTGTCGACGGATATCCGTTTTTTGTAATTTCATCCGCTAATCGATCGCGGCGGTCGTTGCGACATCGACCACGCTACGATTCACGGACTCGATCGATCGTCATCCAATGATTCAATCTCACGCGATCATTCTTCTTGTCGACTCGCGAAAATCGTTCATTCGCATTGACCGAAATATCTCTCGAATATTTCCTGGCGGAATTCTCCCGTCAAAAAGCAGTTAATTATTAGTAGCTAATTATTCGAACGATGCGCTGCGTCTGGAATCGAATGCTCTGCTGCGAGGGACGCCTCGTATAATTGGCGATTAATTAATCGCGTATTTTTTCCTGCCCGATCTCTTCCTCGCGTCGCATATATCCCTTCCGGCGCGACTCGACCGGCGTGCTTTTAGCACCTTCGTGACAGTTCGATAATCACTTTCGAGATATAATTATGCCATTATTCGTCATCCGCGCCGTCGCCGGGGGGCGGACGATCGCGCACAAAGCGCGCACTTGAAATTGACGCGTTTGTCCTGGAAATTATACGATCTCGCACGGATACTGTAATCCATTTTGTCCAGTCACCACTGGATTTGAAATTGGGAGCTCGCCGTTGCTCCGCTCTGTATCGGATAATATCGTGCATTATCACTCCGGCATTACACGTCGTTGACTCTCGATTCGCGTTTCGATCCCGTGCAATCCTATTGCGATCTCGCTGTGACGCCGATTACGAAGGAACATGGTTTATCCGCCGGCATCAATGCGGATAAACGAACTTTATCGCGTCCCGCGTTCCGTTTATTATCGTTATTTACGCTTTCTTTCTCTCTCTTTCTCTCTCTGTCAGCGATCACGGACGGCGTCCATGATTAAAGTACGAAGCTTTATGTAACTCGTTGATGCAATCGCGATTACTTAAGCGTCAGCGCGCCAATAATTTGCTCATTTTTCCACGCTATGGAAATTGTCACATCGATTATTATATCGTAGATCGCGCCACTTTTGATAATCGGATATCCGGTTATCAACAACGCTATCATCGACGATAACTCGATGATAACTCTGGCTGATCTTACGGGAAATCGAGGACTTTTCGGCGTGAGCTAAACAACCTTGTCGACATTTTGCCCGTAATATTTCCGATTAGCCTGACTTAATTATGTAACCGAACTCTGACCCCGACTCCGATCCGGTCACTCTCGAATACCGCAGACGTCAAGAACAGCACGTTCGGAAATTCGAAAGCCTCGCCGCTTTCGTACCGATTTCTGCTCGCATCTTGCGCGCTCGCTCAAATCCTTAATCGAATATTAATCGCGCGAGTAAACAAAGCGATGACGATGATGCAATTTGTCCGATTTTTCGTGCCGAATTCATTTAAATAAATTTACTTGCGCGCCAAGGACGAAATCGCTCAGCGAAGCTTTCTGCTTTTCCTCTTTGCCGATGATACATTTTAAGCAAAAGTAGCTTTCCGCTTAGAAAAAAGAGAATTTCGTCACGTAAGCGTACTGTTAATAGCGTAAGCGACATGTTTGGGCGACGCGCCGCAAGTTTTTGCGTTTTCTTTCGCAAACGATGTCTCCTTGGACAAATATGGAAGATAAATCGCGCGTTTAATGGATATTAAACGGAAACAACGCAACTCCGTATGACTTTTGTTTTTTTTTAATATCATAATGTATACCAAGTGTATGCAAAGAGGCTAAGTGCACGCGTGAAGTGCAGGGGAATAAGCGCACACAATAATGCGAAAGCAAACAGCGCGCTGGCGAACACGCATGGGCGATATGTGAATCGAAATTTAATGAAATATCCAAGTATTTTAATGGAAATAATTTCATTTAAAATCCCGTATAGGGATTTTAGACTTTTAGATACGCCAGTTATCCATCGGATAAATGAAATATTTCTGTTTACGCAATATTTTGTTCGATCCGGATCGACGACTCGATACGCGAGATTCGAATGATATTGAAATATCAAAAATTTTGCGATTTAATAAATTTAATGCTCGACATAATCGCTCGAGGAAACGGAATATCCCGTTAACGAGCATTTTGCACGAGAGTGCGAACTCTTTCGTTCTTTGTCGATTCTCCTAGCAAATCGCCAACGTTGTTAATCGTTGCGCGATATGCCAGATATCGTCAATCGTCACGAAATCGATAAATGGCGCGAGACGAACGAGCTCGCAGCTTTGTACGGCTGTTGGACATTTTGATGTCGAAATTCCCTTCCGTCACAACGAGTAGAATCCCTTTTTATCGACGCCTGCTACCTAACAGTTTGTTCCCGCTTTTGCTCAGGGACGCCTTCGATCGATCCCTGTGGTCGATTATCTAAAATTATACAGCAGTCATACGATTCTCGAAATCAATGCCCTCTTTCTCTCTTTGTTGCAGGTAAGAATGTTGCCTGGGACAGTAAATAAGGCGCAGTGAGAACCGCACTGGTTCCGCAAGAAGATAACGCACATGTTCAGTATGCGGCCAACGATAGTATGTAAAATTGTCTTTAAACGCTATTGTTATGCGTTTAGCATAAGATAGTTTGTATCTGGCACATGGACGTACAGTGTAAATGTTATGCCTGCGCAATCTTCGTAGACTTGAAAAACTTGAGTGTTAATCTGGTATCTCATGGTATCTCCGCTTCAAGTTCTCGAGGCGAGAACTAATCTCTGTTCCTGAGCGTGCGTTTACTGAAATCTGATTAATAGAATAGACAAGTAATTTATAGAACGCTTCTTTTCGAGCGTCGTTGATAAACTCCGGAAACGGCCGCTCGAGTGTAGACTTTGCAATCGAAATAAGGCAAAGTGCGCGATATCGGCGCGTTGTCCTTGGATCGCATTGTATTCCCGTTTCTCGAATCTCCTCTTAGTCTTTCCAGAAATATTTATTTTTTGCACTTATTGCATTACCGGCGGAGTTGAAAGGCTATTTCGCCTTCGCAGTCGGTTTCTCCGATGGCGCCACGAAATCCTGTCGGGCGGGTCGTTGGTTATCGACCATCGTACAGGCCTCTTCATCTCCTCCATGCTTTGCGAGCACGTGGTCACGTGTCACCGACAGGTCGACAGGTCGATTCAACAAATCGATGATGGCACGAATAGAAAAATCGATTGAACCGAATATTGCGAATAAGAATCGCGGCACAGTGTATAAAATTTAGACGCATACGTGCGAAGAGGAACTTTTCATTTTGATGAGAGTTCTCTTCCGCTCTCATCTGCGGATTAATATCTGCCTTTTGTTCTCTCGCTGAACCTGCATTTCCGCAGATTTAGGCGGATAGCGTTCCGGCGGTTGCTAAAGTTTCAACATAGATTACACGTGTCACGTTGCAATGAAAGCTGTAATTTAAAGGCAGGCGAATTATTATTATTATGGACAAGGAAAAAAAAAAGTGTCCATTTAGAGTTTCCAATAGCATTCGCCGTGATATATATGAATGGCGGTTAGTGAATCTGACTCCGAGTGAATGGAACTAGAGACCGAATCGGATTATAACTAAAAACTTGCGCTCTCTAGAGAAAGTACAGTGATTGGCCACAAGAGAGTAACTACTTCCTGCCAAGCCAAGAGAACGAGTATGGCAAATCGGCTTAAACGATAGCGAGTCGAGGTAGCGCGACGACCGCTTGGCTTTAAAATCTCCGAATTGTTTCCCAATTGTGCGACGTACGTATGGCTGCTCGACTCAATCATATTAATTGGCCAAGTCAATCTCGTCCCGTCTGCCATTCGAACGCATCGAACGATCGCATCGATATTTAACCGCGAAAAGAAAAGGGAGAAACTTTAACGTTCAAACCCCTCACTGATTCGCGCAGCGATTCTTCAGGCCGACCCTGCCGCTATTATGCGTCGGGAGAAAGAGAGCGAGAGAGCGAGAGAGCGAGAGAGAGAGAGAGAGAGAGAGAGAGAGAGAGAGAGAGAGAGAGAGAGAGAGAAAATTGAACGTATTAAATTATTAATATCCCTGAGCGTGGCGATGTGAGAGAGGAGGGGTTGTTGGCCCCGTCCAATCCGGGAGGCGAATTTGCCCCCCGGGGAAACGAGGTCGTCCCCCTTTCTGCATGCACGGGGCACCCTGTTCTCTCTTCCGAACGGCGATGGGCAGCAGCATGTGACGCTCAGCTGTACGTTAAATCCCCAAATTATTGCGGCTCGATGTACTGTCGGAGCGTGCGCGCGCTCCGGACGATTATAGCCACGCGGTCGTCGCATAAAGCTCGCAGAACGAGCAGCCGGGGGATCGCTGACCCACGTGGCGGTAACGAACGAGAAGGAAAAAAGTTTGGAACTTTGGATCGCATAGGACGAGCGATCGATCGATCGGTCGCTCGGGAAGCATGGTCAATTCGTGACGAGACCGCGACGAAACGCCGCATTAGCACGAGAGATATACGATACTCGCGAGCGAATTAACGAGCAGTCCGTGATCTCTAACGGTGCGTGTAGGGCAGGTCAATAAGATGATTTAGGTGTCGCATTTTGTAATGATTCACGCGTCCGTGGAACGCGTTTGTCGCTGGAACGTTCGTCGAGCTCGCGCGCGCGTGATTCGCGTCTCGCATTCGATGAGACTGCTTTCAGAAATGGCGAGAAATTTTTCTCATTTCTACTATTGATCTCTACTATTGATCGGGGATCCTAGTTTTGCCTAGTTCTGCTCTCCGTGTTGACTGAGTCGGCCGACGTACTCTCAGCCGTGACATTAATATCGCGCGATGGATTTCTGGTTTGCCGGCCTGCCGACTCGTCATGGTATCCGCCGTTAAAAATAATCCTCGCGTGCCATATGGGTCGGTAAAATGTACATCGATCCACATGGCGCCCATGTTCTCGTTTCTCGTACGCTTTGCAGTGGTCGCTTCTCGAGAAGAGAAAAAGCTGAAGAGACGAAAGACTACAACTGCCCTCCCGGAATTGTATATCCGATGCTTCCCTCGACGCTCGAGGCTTCGATACGATCGAGGTTCCGAATCGCGGAATCGTCTTCGTTCTTGTGTCAGATTACGTCGCCATTAGCGAGTCGACGGAACAAGCCGAGCAACGAGCAACATATCGTAACTCTTTCCCGATCGCGGCGTTTCTCGCGAGGGCGAGGAACGAGCTCGCGCGAGAATTCACGCCGCTCGCGCGCGGATAGGAAATCTTGCGAGAGGAAAAGGCAAAAGGAGGAAAAAATAGCATCATGTAGGCCACGCTCGAAACCGTTCTCCGTACGCACAGCTTCGACACAGTTGCGCCAGTCTCATTACGCAACGCATCGCGCTTTCACGCTGTCATTCATTTACGCCGCGGCAGCCTCGCGCGCGCAGATGCATACGAGCGCGCGAGAGATGCGCTTGCCTGTGTTTACATATATATAAACACATATGCGCGGTGTACGGTGTCGATATTAATAACGCGCTCATCAATGTGGACATGAGAAGCGAAAACCATTGACCGTGACCCTCTCGCCGTTTCTAGTTTAAATCTAAACTACTAGAAGCTATGCCGAGGCGACTGCCTCGTCGCCTCGACGCCGTCTCGACATCGGCGCTTGCAACTCGACGTGCTTTTACACGCACGCGCGCGCATTGTGATTTTCCGAGGAGCGAGATCCGCGGCAGCACTCGAACGAGTTCGATCTCTCGCGCGAATTCCGGCGCGCGAATTGGCGAGACGGAAGTCGCGCGAGAATCCCGCGGGCGTTATTGTAATCCGCGGCGTAAATAATCCAACAAAGTCGCATTGTCACGCGGCCGGTGCGCGCTTGGCGGCAAGGAATGTCGCTCGACCTGATAAATGATCACACCCGCGGAATATTAAGTCTCCATGTACGTACGGCGACATACGAGCGAACGAATGTTCCGGGCTCGCGTAGCCGAAGAACGACGAACGCGCGGTCGAATGGATCGCGCGTGTGATGATCGAGGGAACATCATCGATGCTTCGTCATCCGGCTCTTGTTCTCTCTCCTCGTGTTTTTCGTGGAAACGTGTAAATTAATATCTTTATTCCAAGAAGAAGCCGGGAGCAAATAGAGAGCTAGGGGAATATGCTTTTGAACGACGAGGAAGTAGCCTTTCTATTTTATACTTTATACCCTTGTACTTTCTACTCGGACGTTCGCGTACAAGACCATTTTTGAGATTCGATTTGGCGAGAAAGTGAGACAACACGGAGAGAGAGAGAGAGAGAGAGAGAGAGAGAGAGAGAGAGAGAAAGAGGGAGAGAGAGAGAAACGGGTCGAAGGAGAATCCAATGAGAGAACGAAACACATTTTATTCATCTTTATATGATACACAAGAGAAAAAGAGAGAGAGAGAGAGAGAGAGAGAGAGAGAGAGAGAGAGAGAGAGAGAGAGGAAGCTGAAAGCTATTTTATTGATGTACGCTGTGAACGGCGCGATGTTAAAGACGCGCTTTGCAGATTTTCCAGGTGAAAGATTGCGCCTCCAACGATAATTCTCTTCGCGAATCATTTCTCAAGCGTCTATTCCTCGGGAAACGATGTGACCATCAAAGAGACGTGTTAATTCCGACGTAGTAATTTAAAGTGCGGAATTAATGGTTTGAACACTTTGCCGACTGGAATAATATTCCTTCCCAAACACGAGCGGCGAGATTTAAGCATCTCGAACGGCACGACGATATTTTTATCAATGTTACAAAATGTCACCGAACATAAAGGCCGGAGTCGCTGTCTATCAGCTGTTTATTCTATCTTTATAACCTACGGTTTAAAATGTTCCGCGCAGTCTCGTCGGCCAGCGCGCTGAAGCGTGAGCGCATTCGTATTTCCTACGACGTAGCAACGAGCGATCATCTCTCGTTATAAGATATTAGTTTCCCCAATTACCCGTGACGTCATCAATAATGACCGAGATGTCCGCGATAATCGTTGCGACATTATCCCGCGATAATGTCTCCCGCAGTCTCCTCTCGTCTCGGAGCGTCTTGTCCGAGCAAGGCGCGTTGGAGCGCGCAAGCTCGCGGACGTGAGTTCTCAAGCTCGAGAAATGGTGAGTGCTTTCCGGTCGAAGGATCAGCCGTCGGCCGATAATTTTCCGGGACCGGTCCGCTCGGCGAGACGAAGGGAAGAAGAAGAAGTCGCGCTCTGCCGCGCGGTATGCGGCAGAAGCGGAGAGAAGCGATGAGCAGCAGGTAGAGAGGACCGGTCGAGGGCCGGTCGCGGCGAGCCGAAGCACGTCCGAGCGAACAGGAATCGCCGGAGCGGCGATCGCGTCTCCTTGGCTTCGGTCAGTGCCTGGCTCCGGCCAACTTTTCTTCACCTTGCGGGCGAACGACCGTTACGTTTTTTCGTTCCAAGGCTGACCGTATCCTTTCGTCGGAGGCCTCTCCCTTCTCGAAGCGCCGCGTGTCGCCTCGCGCTCGTCTAGGGATCACCGATTCTCTCGAGACGTCGTCCGCCTTTTTTCCGCCTTTCTCGCCTTTTCCGCGGCAATTTTTCACAGGTCTATCCCGAGGATAGACTGGAGAGGTGCCTGGCTTGGAGGCTGCACGCTCTTTCGCTAAGAGGATGCGTTTCTTTTCTAGATCTTGCGTTCGGGAACCTGCTGATGCAGCTGGCTCTCACGAAGGAAGCGAATTTGCGAATGCGAAAGTACTCGGGACTTTGATGAAACCCCGATCGAGTCATCGCTCTCGCTTCTCCGGTGATTCCTCAGCGTCCCGTTTCGCGCGAGTCGTTTGCACCAAGGAGGAACGGTTCTCCAGGGGAAATAGCCAGCGAGAAGTTTCGCGGGAGTCAGGAATTGAAAAATTTCCCCGAAACTTTGTCCTCGGTTGTCCTTCGCTTTTCGGAGGGAATTTTCCAGCAGTGCTTATCGCCGTCGTATCGTCCCATCTGACGAAATCGCCAATCCATTTGTTTATTTCTGCTATCGACTCGTCTCTTAACATCGCTCACGCGTCCGGCGATACCATCGATACCATCTCCGATACGATTCGGAGCAAGGCTGAGACGTCACGGTTGGGAGAATCGATAATCATAGGAAAAGATGATTGAATTTATCGAGATTAGCAAGAAGTTTATATGCATCGTTGTTTGCACAAAATTTCACAATTTCAATGAGTTATTTACCCCACGGCATAAAAATCCTTTTAGTAACAACGTATTGCTGTTCTCGCGAGCAACAGTATCTTTGGATGAAGC
Source organism: Eciton burchellii (assembly GCA_020341155.1). NCBI lineage: Eukaryota > Metazoa > Arthropoda > Insecta > Hymenoptera > Formicidae > Eciton > Eciton burchellii. The sequence continues at coordinate 1,999,100 of JAHMML010000009.1, forward strand.
CGTGAATGATGTTGCGAGTCTCATGCCTGTCGCTTTAGCTCGAAACCTGCTTCTTACACGTACGTTTTCGTACGATACACTTTTAGACAGACTATACGAAAATAATTGAAGTCTATACACTCGCGCACGTTTCCCTGCCTCGATCTTAAAGCTCGCGCGAGCTGCCTGCCGAAAGTTTGGTAACAATTGAAAGTATGGAAATATCGTCGGGGACAACTTTCTCGAGCGCCGACAACGATCTGCATGTTTTATGGGTGCATTTCACGAGCGGCATTTGCGAAAGATCGACTATCCGATCGGCTATCCGCGGCTGATGTACGGCTCCGAACGACCTCAGTGGCATGATCGTCAGTCCAGACGAATCCGTTGACGTCACGCGAACCCCTGGCTCTTAAGGGTCTGTACGCACGCGATTACACTTTTCCGAAAACTGCCCGAAAATTGCTGGCTCGGCCAAAGCGTTGCATGCGCTGGCCGGAAGTTGAGTTGATGAAATACGATTCTTTGAGAAAAGAAGAGAACATCATCAAACGCATCGGATTGTCGCGCCGTGAAATTCATCTCGGACGATCGATAATTGATGCGAAAGTTTCGAAGAGTCAGGAGCAGCCTTCTCGACTCTTCGAAGGAGGGATTATACTTTACGAGTCTGTGATAGAACCATGCTTGATAAATCGATACGAAATTGCAGTTCTCGATTTTTATCATTTGGCTCCGTAGCGCGTGTTATGTTTAGGCGTTTAAGTTACGATCATCACGACAGATCGATGAAAGTAAGATAAAGGTGATCTATTAGCGGCGTATCGTTGGGCCAAATCGATTTCTTTCCATCAGCCGCGTATCTATCAGCCGGTTACGATAAAGGTGATTGACTCTTCGGGCTTGCTTTTTCTTTTACGCGTCGCCACTCCGTTTTTTAACGGATTGGCGCTCGGGTCCAATCGGCTAATCGAAAAACGATGAAACACAAAGAACGGAGGAGCGTCATTAGCAAATGCGTTTCGTGATTGAATTTTTCATGTTTCGCGTATAGAGCCTGAAACTACAGCGGTTGGCACTTTATTTATATTCGTACACAGCATTAATCGACAGCATTCCGCTGCACCAATTAGCTAATTAAACTGTCAGTAGTAGGCACTCGGTTTTTGACTCCTAATTAATTCGCGGCTCTTTATTAACATCTCCTATAATATTGTAATATCGTTAAACAAAATGGAATCAACGGCAATATTTCGCGAACTATAATATTGTAATTCTTGCCAATTATCCGTTACATTTGTCAATTAATAGCAGCAATCGCTACGAATATCCGCACCGAATGACTGCGTTATAGATCATCAAACAGCTCACTGAAACTTTGCGCGGCACAATTGACGAGAATGTGGACGGAAAATTTCTCGTTCACTCGAGGAAAAAATGTCGAAGCGTGAAAAGTGGCGATAGCCACTATTCTGGATTTTCAAATGTTGTCTCGAGATTCTTCGTATTATCTCGAATCTGTTTCTTTTTCAATAGAGTTTCCTACAGCAGGATCTTATCTTCATCGAGATTTACGTTCAAGTTGACTCAACTTAACTAATCTCAAGTCCGGGCTCTGTCCGCTTGCTCGAAAAACAGCTCTTAACAGTTCTCATCTTAATCTCCCCTCTTGATTCTCCTTCGCGGAAACGATGCATTCTCTGGACATAGAAATTCGTCGCCTTCGAATGCGTCTGGCATTGGGTCGAGGGATATTGACGATCATTGAGACCTGAGCACCTGAGCGAACAGAACGTGAAAAGCAGACGAACGCGGCCCGAGATGGAGGGAGAAAGCAGGATGAACAGCGAAGAGCGGCGTCTAAGCCGGCGTCATGCTAAAGCTGCAGGAACGACAGATCTATCGAAGCGAGCAGCAAGAGAAGCGCGCCAGCACGAGAGAGAAAGGAGAAAAAAGGGCGCAGAGAGAGAGAGAGAGAGAGAGAGAGAGAGAGAGAGAGAGAGAGAGAGAGGAGGGGGAAAGAGAGACGAAGAGAAGAAAGTCGAGCTGGACGGAAGAAGGTCGCTCGGCGGATTTGCATTTTGATAAGAAATCTCGCGGAAAGTTTTCTCCGATCTTCGTCGTTCCCTATCTTATTCTGTATCATTCCGTAACCTTCGAAGGATAGGTCTTCCTGCCCCTGCGCCGGTTCTCCCCCTGCCTGCCTCCCTCATATCCCGGTCTTATTCTTACCTCATTACGCCGGATTAGCTTATCCCGGAAGCTGGCGGATTCAGCTATCGCAACGCAAAGTTGTATTCCCAGGGAAGATGTCAATTAAAGCGACACGACGGCGGAAAAGAGCGGCAAAGTTGGGCGGATTGCACGCGGGATCTGACTCCAATGTGGATTCTTCTCCGGACGAAATCGAAGCTCCCGTTCACGCTCAGGAAGAGCGTCTTCGTCGTTTGCTTCGGGCGCGCTCGGATTAGCATGGTGATCCGTTGAGCTGGTAAAAGCTCGTAAAAGCCGCCTTTAATTTTAATCACAACGTTCACGCGCATGCGCGAGAAATAATTCAATCGCTTTCTTTTCGAGGATTGCTCCGAGCAGTAGCTTGCTTGCTTGCTTTTATCGGGAAGCGTCAGGTGATCTGACTTGGTTGGCCACAACGAAACGCATCCGCATCGCTAGATTATTTTTACGCGATTCGCGTAATCACGGAATTTTCCGTGATGCACGGAAATCAGGTCACACCGCAATGGGAAACGCAATCTTTCATTCTGTTCTCGCGAAAACTTGTGCGATGTCCTATCTATCCAGAGCCCCCCCTCTCTCTCTCTCTCTTTCTTCTCTTTTTTTTTCCTCTTTTTTTCCTTTCCCATCGCAACTGGATTAGCCGGCATGCCATTCGACGTGGCTTACGTTATGGAAAGTTACGGGTCTCCAGAAAGATGTCAATTAAAACTTGCGCGAGGGAAAAAACTCCGGTGAGAACGTCCAACAGCACGGAAGGAATAAAAGTCAGTTTTCCGGTGAATATTTCTCGGTGACGAACGGAAAGGGACAAAGGAAAAAGGGGAGGAATATTAATTTCTTCTTCCGTTCGGAGTTCGCGCCTTCTTGATTCTATTCTCGCGCATTCAACGCGTCGAATTAGCCTATCGATCGATCCTCGCCGAGCTCGTAAAATTTCTCCCGGAAATTGATCTCTTCATATAATTTCGCTTAATCTGTTTTCCATACGCGTTCGTAGATGACGATGAAGTATAGTGTTTAATCAAATGTAACTTGTGATTAATCATCGCGTTAATGCTCACTAGACACAGAAATTAGTTTCTTTCATTTACAGTATGCAAAAATCATCGGAATTCTGCTTTCTCTCTCTCTCTCTCTCTCTCTCTCTCTCTCTCTCTCTCTCTCTCTCTCTCTCTCTCGTATTAACGTAACGTATATGGTCTTTCTGTTGACGGAGCGTGCGTAGAAATTTTTAATTTCCACGTATCGATTATCCGTCTTGCCGTTGATTCTTGCGTCACAAACACCTTGCATCATGAACATCTCGCGACAATAAGGATTGACAGTTAGCCACCTCTGGCATTACGGAAGACGTGGCATTATCGCACGACGTTAACTTTCATTATTATCGGCATTATCTTGTCAGTGGCGACGGTGTATCACGTGCCATCCGCTGTCGAACCAAATACGGCAATCCAATAGTGACCGAAACGAGAGACGAACACGATACGACGGATGTAACGGACAGACGCACGAGGCATGTTGCGGAATATCTCCTTATCGAATTTCTCCGCCGGTTTTGCAAAATACGTCTGTCGTTCTCCTTCTGTAATCTATCTCTTTCAAGATCTGATTAATAGCTTGCTGTCGCCGCTTTCTTCGTTACCTCGCGGTAAAACGCTAGGACGCTGGACGCTGCGTTGCGATAACCAGAGAGCAGGAAACCTAGAAGGTGGAATCGAAACGTTTACTTAATAACTCGATCGCTATTGGACGATTCCGATCATGCTGATCGTCGTGAAGCGCGAAATCGATCGCGCTGATCTTAAACACATCTCGTTCCCCGCGCGTGTCTCCGATACACTCGAATTCAGAATCAGCGCAGCGCGCGCGGGAAATTATCGCCGGGATTAAACGGACGTAAACCGGGATTCGAATCTCGATCGCGGCAGACGCACCGATCGCCGATGCGATATAACTCTTGAGAGCGTACGTGCCGTCCGCAAATCCTGTTGCCGATCCGTCGACAAATTCGCTGTCCTCCCGTCTCCCGTCTCCCCCCTCCCGCCCCAATCGCGAAAAAACCTACAAAGGGTTGAACATACGAATGCGCCGTGCGATATCCMCCCATCCTCCATCCTCCATCCCCCCCCCCCCCGCGCCTCACCGCTCACCCGCCCTCGGCGGCGCTCTCTCCTGGAACACTTTTTTTCCTCCTCTCTCCCTGGACCATTTTGCGCGCCACGCATTTAGTTCCACGCACGTGAAGTGTCCGGGCGATCGATGGCTGAAAAACGCAACGCACGCTGCCGCTGCAAACTACCTCCCCCTTCTCCGTCCCTGTCCGATCCAATCCTCCCCCCCTCCCTCCCCCCTGCCTCCTGTCCTGCCCCATCCCTCGCCGGCGTTCAACCCCGGCTCCGCGCATCGCGTACGTTCTCCCTCGCTTCCTCCCTCATTCTCTCTCTTTCTCTCGTCGCTGAATTCCCTATCTCGCTCTCGGCGATCCGCCATTTATATTAATGAACGAAATCGTTCGGTTTTGCCATGCATCCCCGAACGTATTGATAGGTTTCGGTGTCGGTTAGCCACGGGCGAGAACTAATAACGGCGCGCAGCCGACGTTCAGCGGGTATTTCGGTTGTTTATCCAGCCGAAATGAGAGACTATCGCGTAATTGTAATTCCGCGCGCAACTATACGAGCGGGCCCGATTTTCGTCGGACGAAAGTAATCGCCGCTGATTCTGGTCGAAGTAGCGAGGCATTTGCGGACGTCGAGCGGACGACAGCGTGAGCGAGAACGAGAGAGAGAGAGAGGGGGGGAGGGGGCAGAGGAATGAGCTCTGCGACAGCGTATTAAAAAGTAACCGCGTCGTATGAGAGTGCAAGGATAACGTAAATTACGCTACGAGGAGAACCGGGAAATTGGTAATTTTAACGCAAAAGGACCGCGGCCTCTATATGCGTTAAATTTGCGTGATAATTAGTTGACCAAAAAAAAAAAAAAGAAAAACAAAAAAGACGCAACACATCGGCGATATGCGGTGTTTACAGTCTTCGCGTTTGCTTCGTTACGTATGCACATTTGAATTTCCTCGTGAATTCAAACAAAGTGAAATGCGCATTTTTTTCGCGGGACGCAATCCGGAAAAATTTAAGGCCGACGAACACGCGCGCGCGCGCGCGCGAGAGAGAGAGAGAGAGAGAGAGAGAGAGAGAGAGAGAGAGAGGGAGGGTGGCGTTATATGCGATATTATGCTCCACAGTGAGCGCTTGGAGCACTGTTGTATGTAACAGCAATCTATCTGCGGTAACAAGCCATACGGTAACAAATTGCGTGAATTTTCATTGCGGTTGAAGATCATCAATCGCCATCTCGATATCGCGACTCCATCCAGACATAGTAACAGCAATATCGCCATTGTGTATTTCCGAATGAAATAGCCTCTGCTCTTGGAACACGTTCGAGCAACAGTGTGCATCATTCGAAATTTCGGATGTCGTGATACAGCTAATCCATTGTAAAACGTGTATATTTATATATTGGATATGTAGAGAGATAAATATAAGATATATATTGGATTATATATATATATATATATACATTGGAACGTTCGACACTTTGAAAAATGACGATGCCTTGGGCTCGCTCCTCGTCCGTGAGGGAGCAAGATAAAGGGAAAAGGAAGCAAAGAAATATGGAGAAACAATGCACGGAGGGTGGATCAATGAGAGAGAGAGAGAGAGAGAGAGAGAGAGAGAGAGAGAGAGAGAGAGAGAGGGAGAGAGAGGAGAGAGGGGTCGGGAGGAAGGGAGCACACCTCTGGGGAGGAACGAAGAAGAAAGATCGAAGGGATGGAGCTGTTTTACATGGAGCCATTCACCCCTGATGGTACTTTGTATATACACCCTCGTCTACCCTTCATCCCCGTGGCTTATTTTCGACGAAGAGATCCTCTCGCTTCGATACTCGCGCACCGTCACGTTCGCGTGAAATTCCCGGCACTCGCGAAAGTGTCGTCGAATAATCGCCCAATGAGGAATCGCCCAATGAGGAACTTTGGAGGGAACTCAACGAAGGTGCGTACCGGAACTCGACGTTCAATCCGTTGAACGATTCACAAGCGCGACATTTGCAGCGATGCTCGCGAACGCCAGCGCGAGGGTGCAACAGCCGCGCGGTAATCGCGCGGTGGTCGTCCATGCAGACGCGAGGGAAGCACCGGCTCAAAGAGCCGTGACAATTAAAGCGACCAGTGAGTTTTAATGGGTTAAGGGTTAAGCACGGGAGGCGCGCGAAACGCAGCCGGACGGACGATGAAGCGCGTCGCAACGACGCCGACGACGAACGTCGCCGGCAGCGGCGGCGCAGTGCGAGCCACGTCGTATCGTCGAGGGATCTTACGTGCGCGAGTGCGCGCCTCGATCGGAAGGAAGGGTGCGAGGGTGCGAGCGAGCGAACGAACGACGAGGGTGGAAAGGGTGGAGGAGAGAAATTCGCGACGGATCGATAGGGGATGCTTCCGAGCGATGCGCATGCGAACACGTGAGCCAATGATCGCACGAGGGTTCTACCGACGACGCGAGTCACCCCCGAGTCGAGAGAGGGATGCAGAATGCGGGAGGAGGGCCCGATGCCCCCAGGGCCGTCGGCGGAACCCCTCGACGAAAAATGTTACACTCGGCTTGGGCGTAATTTTTTGAAACTTTTAACGAGTGCTCCCTGATACGCGCGTAAGCTTGGCGCGTGCTATTGCAAAATCCACGGCAGTCGCGCGACTTGCACGAATTGCGGATAAACGGGCGATCCACGGCCGATAATCGAGCATCCGGTCTAAATTGCGCGACCTTATTCGTTATTTACATGAGAGAGAGAGAGACGAGGTAAAGGTAGATAGCGCGGGCCGAAACTCGGCTAAACTCTCCGAATAGAAATCGCTGAACCAGTTTAACGATATTTCCGGAATTCCATCGATTCCACCGCCGCGTTACAGCAGACACGCGTCGCTGCCGGATGTGCGCGTGCCGGGAATTTTAGCAGCGACATTCTAATTTCGAGCTATCGCACGTCGATAATCGCGCTGATATTAACGCGACGATCCTCCCATCGAAAACGGATCGTCGTTGACGTTCCGGAGGGGAGGAGAAGAAAAACGGGACGCGGATAGGATAACGCGAGCGAGGAATCATTCGGTCCAAGCGATCGTCAAGCGTATCCGTTCGGACACGCGATTGCTTCGGCGTGGAATCGAGGTAGCAGTCGAGCTCGAGCGCAAGCATCGGCATGCGTTTCCGCGCTTGCGCGCATCTGCATTCGAGGATACAAGCTGCGCGCGCGTGTTTATCAGCAGATTTTCCCCCTTGCGCGTTGTTTCCGATGTCAGACGAGGATAACGATCGTTTCGTAAGGACATCACGTCTCGGTGCGGCGCTGGGCATGCAGATATCCGCATCCTTCTCGCTTCTCGCTATTCGCGCGCGTGCAGGCTCGCGCGCATCGCGAGAGCTCTTTGCAGCTCGCGTCGTATCTTACGTTGTTCTTATCTTGAGCCTCTCGATTCTGCTTGCATTTTATTCCATTTGCACCGCCGCTGTTTGCGCTTCTCGCTACGCTTCTCTCGAAGCTTTCCTCACTCCGCTGGCTCGCTCGATGCCGAGAGTCAGCTCGCCTCGATACCGATCAACGTTGTCCGGAAGGTCCACGAGCATCGCGAGGGAACGCGCATCGAATCGGCCGGCGATGAAATATCAATCGGCAGGATCGCTGTGCATAATTATTGCCTCATCAGCTGCACGCGCATTACCAGTTGCAACCGGTAGAAAGATATTTATGACGAAACGGAGAGAACGCCGCGCGCCTACCGGCTAATAAGACGACGGCTGGCGGGAACGCCGCGGCAATAATTGAAAATCGACCGGCATCGAAAAGGACGCGGGATCATCGCGATCGCTATCGATCGATGCGATCTTTACTAATTAGTCTCTGCCACAATTATACCGACAATTATACGCCTGCCTCGGCCCAGAGAAAGATACTCTCGATCCTCCGCCGCGAAGGTCAACGATTTACGTTCCGTTTACGCGCCGCGGAGATGAACAGGAGGGAAACGGAAACGTCGATCGATTCGCCGGGCTCATTGACGAAACATGACGAGTGCGCGAGTGCGAAAGAAAATTGGCGTTGCGGTCGTTGAAGGAACTTTTAACGACAAGAAAGGATGTCTGACGGACGGACGGTAGTCCGTCGTAATTTGCATTTGATTTTATGTAACTCCGATCACGGCTGTTAAGTCGTCCCGCGTTTCATTTCGTAATTGTACAAAGCTCGACAAAGCCGATGCCAATTATCATCTTAAATCCGGATAAAAGATGTTGAGCGATGTAGAATCGATTAATTTGCTATCGACGGAGAGAAAGAGAGAGTTCCTTCAGAGAGGCGCGTAAAGGGCCTCGTCTCTTGACGACTCGTCAACGAATGATTGGCAAATTTTGAATACTGATCGATGCATCCTCGACGAGGTAGAATTTCCTTGTGCAACGTCAAATGTCAAACCGTTCAGCCTCGTTTCTGCTCGATAATTACGGTTACGTATTTTCGCATAATAAGGCAAGCTAAGCGTGTGCCTTACAGACACACGCTTGGGAAAAGATCTTACGCGTAATCGTTATTCTCGATTATGAAAGTTAGTCGCTTTCGATTTTCCGCGGAATCGCAGGCGTGCGTGACCTTAACAATCGCTCGCTCGGTGTACCGAGCGGTGTGATCGATCCGCGTTTCTCGCGGGGGAAAATTAAAAAGGAGAAAAAGAAAACCAGACGTCCTTAGGATTTGCTCGACGTGCCTTTATCCTTTCTCCACGCGGGAAAGTCAAACCGGGAAATTAATGGCCGTTTATGCTGCTTTATTCGGTCACACGACGCGCTTAATTCCATCGCGTACGCGTGAATGACAGAACGATGTGATGCATTATGCGGATGGCATTCGTCGACATTTAAGTTGACACAGACGTATATTAACCGTCGAACAAACAAGTTGAACAACAAATATTGCTCGACGAGGATTACAGCGCGCGGCGCTCTGTGGACGGTGTAATTCTGCCTCTTGATTAATAGGTTAATCAATTGAGCGGTTAATTAAACCGGCTATATCGTACACCTAATATCTATACCGTGCCGTAGTATTGCTAATATTATCGAGAACTGATTAATAGCGAGCGTGATATTGTGATACTTGTATCAACTTTATATTCGCGCGCGGGCGCGAGTTTATCCGGCGCGATCAGGATTCAATCGATACGTTGTAACTTCAGACGGGACGTTTTGCACAAAATCTTTAAAGCTACAACGCAACGCCGCTGCATTTCCGCCCACTCACACGACAAACTTATCGGGAGGAGCGTGCCGTTTCTTTTTTTCTCGGCTCGCGACGTAAGGAGGCCGTGAGCTCTCTCTCTCTCTCTCTCTCTCTCTCTCTCTCACGAAAGAATCGACCGCCGATCGACAAAGTGCCCTTGATTCCCGATGCACCTGCACAGGTTGCACAGCGCACCGAACAGGTGCGAACGACCTTCGCGATCGTCTGACCTCTCTTCTCCGTCCCCCCTTCTCCGTTTCTCCCGCGGAATCTCCAAGTGTTTTGGTCGCGATGCCGATGCAGCTGCGGTGTCACTCCGGCCGGAAAGATATCGAACTAACGGCACCGTACTGCGGACCGTATAATCGGGATTTCATGGCTGATTCGTGCTCATTAGCGGCGCCACCGGCGATAATTAAACGACAATTGCGATCGGTCGATTGAAAATCACCGCGAAATTAATTGACGAATTTATACATTATTATGATCCCGCTCTATCCGGCGAGCGATGTCGATTTGCGTGTATTCGCGTGTCGAATTCGCCGTGACTTTTGACTTTTCGCTATCGCGAGCCTCTCGTGCGAGATTCGATATATCGATGATTCACCCTTTGCAATTTCAACTTGATTCGCTTCTCGCTCCATCTGATTTCTTACGCTTCGTCGTACATCCGTCGTGCGTTTCTTCTTCTTTTTTCTTCTTTTTTCTTCTTCTTTTTCTCACACGTTTCTTCAGCGTGGTCGCGGCTCCTCGGACGGGAAAGTATCTCGTGTTTACGTCGCGCTTGTAATCTGTCTCGAGGCGATTCGGTAGTGTCGACACACGAACGAGCAGGCGAAAAGATGCGATATTTAACGGCGACGGTGGTATCATAATAAACGGCGATGACGATAGCGCAATCGATGAGAGAAAGAGAGAAAAAAGAGAATAAATAAGGAACAAAGAAAGGGGAGAAGCCGCGCGACAGGCGCGAGAAGGCCGCCTCTCACTTGTGCGTCTCGTCTGTCTTGCCTTCTCTCGGGGGAATTCTCATTGACGAGACACGAAATTTTCGTGCCGTCTTCTCGCTGATGGTCGCTGACTCTGACATTTAGTCGTTGCTTGATTAACGTCCACTAGCGATTATTACGCGCGATTCGTTGCCCCTTTGACGTTGTCCGCTCGAGCGTGGACGGAGCGGTTCAGTGTTCTTTCTTTCGGAGAGATCTCTAAATTTTCTAGCCGCGATCGAGCCACTGGAAATATCCTCCCGGGCGGCATGTCAGTGGCAATGCTTCGGCAATGGCCGACATCGTGATTTATGTGTTCTCGCTTTACAAATCGCGAGTACCTCTCCGCAGCGTGTGGCTGACTCCGAATTAATACGCGCCGGATCGTACAACGACGATGACGGATGGTAAATGGGATAGCTGATTGATACTTTCCGTCACGCGATCGGACGTGATTTGATCCAGCGAGTGAAGCTTGACTCGCCAGACTCGCTCGCTTCCGATCGGCATTCGCTTCCGTGAATGCTGCTCGAATGCTGCACGCGCTCGACGCGGTCAGCTTGACGGACGCGGCCGGCCCGGAAACGATGAGCGTAAGGAGCCGCTGACATTCCCGCATCCCTGGCCGACACCTCTCTCGCGGCCTTTCTTTGAGACAGCCCTGCGGCACGTAAATTGCGCGCGCAACCCGGTTTGAAATTCGTGGCGCGCCGCGGAGATCCTTGGGGGCCGCGTTCCTCTCTCGCCTTTCGTTCCACGTCCGTTCGTTGGGTTCGTTCGCTCTCCGCCCGCTCCGCCCGTTCGGCTCCGGTCGTCGAAGTCGATGCTAAGGTCGGAGTGTTGTCGCGCGAGAAGGGAGTGCCGGCCGCCTGTCTCGCCGCCCTCCCGGTCCTCCCAGTGATCCCGAATTTCCTCGCGCGAGCACAGGGAGCTGCTTCCCGCCCGAGGATGACGCGCCCGGTTCCGCTCTCGCTCGTCTGCTACGCCCGGCATCACTCGCGAGCGTGCACTCTCGATCCCTGATCGCGATATCCGGCGAAAGAGAGAAAGAAAGAGAGACAGAGAGAGAGAGAGAGAGAGAGAGAGAGGAGGGAAAAAAGAGGAGAAAAGAGGGAAACTGAGCAGAAGCGCCGCGCCGTGTGCTCGCCGTGGGTGTTTGTGTGACGTTCGAGTACCCCAGGCGCGGTCAGAGTGCACGAAGACTATGGATCGCCGACCGGCGCGACCGACCGGCTGCGCATGGAATCGTTAATGAGAATCGGAAACGCGCGCTACGCTATTCGCTAGCGTCCCTCGGTTACGCGCTGCGCTCATCGCTCCTCTCATCGCTCATCGCGGAGAGGAGTCCCTCTCGGTTTGCGCTAATCGGCCGCCTCGATTGATCGAGAGCGGCGCTCTCGACAGCATCTCGGCACGTAGCACGCGCTCGCGCGACTCCTTGCTCTCGTCCCGGAGGCAACGAGAGAGGCATCCTTGAAACGATGACGACAGCGAGACGCATCAGCGGCCGGTAGTTTGTGCTTGGCGAGGGATGTCCTCGTGACATGTTACCCCGTGACCTTGGCTGGCGCAACTACAACGTCCTCCGCGGAGAGGGTCGTCTCCTGGTGCGCGGATCGAACGGTAACACGAGCGGCCGATCGGTGTCCTTCAATCATCCCCTGCGCGAGATCGAGTACTGCCTGCTGCCGCTGGTGCAGCTGAAGCCCGACCTGGTGATCCCATATGTGCTCTGCTGGCGGGTGCCAGGCGCGATACACCGCATCCAGATTAATCCGTCGATGCTTCATCATCACCSCTACCAGCAGCAGCAGCAGCAGCAGCAGCAGCAGCACTATCAGCAACATCGCCAGTGCCGGCGATACTTCGAAGCGATATCGCGAGCACGGCTTGCGCCACCGCCTTCAACGGAGCATCATCTCGTATACGGCGCACAGCGTGACAGCCTGCTGGATTCTGGTATGGAAACGAGGTGAGCGATCATCTTGCGGGCATCGCGCTGCGTGCTGCGAATCGTGCTGCAATCACTCGCGGGACTGCCCGCGATAATTCGGGCGTGGCGCGCGCTTCTGTTAAATAAAAACGCGCCCACTCGCGAACCTGCCGCACGGTCGACGACAGTATCGACCGTGTTCCACGATGCTTTAATTAGCGGTAATACGATACTGATGTAACGACGACGACGACGACGACGACGACGACGACGCGGTTGCTTCCCCGTCGTGTAACCGTTCGCTCTGTCTCCCTCCTTTCGCGAGGATACGCTTACGGCGCGCGCACGCGAGCGAGCGAGCGCGGAATGCGCCCAACGACGTTTGAACTCGATTTAACGATCCGATTTGCATTTTAATGCGATAGTTAAATCCCGATCGGTGATCAGTGATGAGACGATTCCTCTTTCTCCGCCTTTCCTTTGCAATCGCGATTGCAAAGCCTGTCTTTCTCTCTCTCTCTCTCTCTCTCTCTCTCTCTCTCTCTCTCTCTGCGGGAGACGCGTCGCAGCGCTTTTGGACACGCGACGCGTCGGTTCATTGGCCCTTCCCGTACCTTTGTGGCGCGCCCTTGCCCGACAGCGGGCAATGGAAACATTTCGTCGTCGCGACTCGCCGGCGGAAATCCGACACCGCGCCAGGTGTTCCCGCAATGGCAAAGTGCATTCGGCGATTAGCGAATCGTCAACTCGCGCGGTGTTATCGTTACCTAGCGCGATTATGCCGGGCGCGTTCGAGCGCCGATCGAAGGCACCTGCGAAACTGGAGAGGAACTCGCCGATCCTCGCCAAAGGGAGAGATTTCGGGGATGCGGTGCGCGCGGGGGATATTCTTCCCCCTCGCGTGGAAGGACTAAATCGAGCCTCGTCATTGTCGCCGACAGCTCTTCTGCGACTCCGCCTCACGGACGGTGCTCACGACGAGCTGTCACCGACGAGTGATTCAGCTTCCTACGAAAGTCTCAAATTATAGGCTGCATCGTGAGTGCGAGTACGCGTCACGTAAAAAGCGAGAAATATTTTACGTACGATGATTACGATGGACTGAGCGGAACTATGGATCCGTAAATGGATCCGGTAATAATGATTCGTTATAATTCCGTACGCGTTATAATCGCGTCGCGTTCATGTAATCGTAATCGTCCATGCGGATGGATTTCGTTCCGAAGATTACGCCGAAATAAAGGAATCCAGTTTCGTCGAGCGGGGAAAATGAGAGGAACCGAGAGAAACGTAATTTCACGCTCGACGTTATCCGGCCGCAAGTGCATAGGAACATTTGTCACGATGCAAATGTATCTCATTGGTCGGGGTGTAACGTGAGATCGCGGTCCATCGAATCCCAGAAGAATCACGTATCTTGGGCTCGGGCTGCGGGACTCTTTCATAAATCCGGAATGAAAAGGTCGATGGACGATCGCTCGTAAAAACACGCTTACTCGGGTAAAAAGAGGCGAGAGAAATGAAAAGCAGGGGATTTTGTGCTGACCGCTCTCGCGGCGATTCATTTCTAGATGCCGAGCTGGCGACTTTCCGTCGTGTAAATGTTTCAAATAACATCGCCGCGATGTTGCTTAAAGCTCTCTCGCGTTCAGATGCATGCGAGAAATATCGATTAATCGCACCGTTCCAAACCGCGAATGCTTGGCTCGAATTCCCGCGAGAGTCAAAAATGGAACTGCTGCTTGCGCGTTCTATGTCCTCGGTATACCGAGATATTTATGTTAATACCGTTAACCGCTTAGCTCTTGGATCACGTTATGTCGCTGCGCGTCGCGCTACGAGGCAGAGAAATTATATTTATCGGTCGGATGTATTTTTCCAGCGGCTTTTCCAGCGCGTTGGATCGTTTTTCTTTCCTAATAGCAATTGTCGTCGCATCGACGTCGCAAACGACGTAAAGAGCAAATGATAATTCCACAATGAGTCGACGAAAGTGTTATTTATTCATCGAGATGAATATATTATCGTCACGCGGCGGCGAGTGCGCTACGTATCGTGGAACGTTAAACGGAAAAGACGCGAGCTCTCGCTCATTTCGTTTTAATCCTCAAAGACGACGGCTCTTCCCGCGCGACGAACGATCAGCCGTGCATTATTTGTTAGATATCACGGATCATCGGATTTCGCGAATTCTCGCCAAACGGCGACGTCTCTTTGTCGTGGAAAATCTTGACGGACGATCGCGGACGGCAAAGAAAGCTCGCGAAAGAACGCAGAGACGGCGAAAAGTTTTCAGAGACGATTCCTCTAGAACAAAAAGAATGCTGTTACGTCCCAGCATCCCGGGGTCCTTTCTCTCTCTCTCTCTCTTCCTCTCTTCGTCTCTATTACTGCGGCATGGCCGGCGATAAAAACCCTCGGAACTTGGCCAAGCTGCGTGAGAGCCATCAGAAACTGTCCCGTGAAAGGGAATAACAGCCGAATATGAGGAGAAAGGAACGAGGAACATTCGATGACACGCGCGCGGCGACGTTAGATTTCAAGTTCCTCGGTTCGAATCCTCAACGTCCTCGCGATGCCGCGTTGCCCATATTTCTCGCCGATCTCTTCCAGTGAGGGAATTGATACCATTGATGGTTGCGATGCTGAGAAATCAAAAGAATCTCGGGGATTTCTCTCCGTTAGCGATACGTAAGGCTTCACTCGGTAAAGGCAGATTAAAGAAGCGCGCGGGGCATTGTGATTTCCGCGAGCGTTTACCGTCACGTTATTCTCATAGCGTAGCCATTGTTGCCTGAAATCCATATTTCTCCCGCATTCTTATGGAGAACGCGTCATTGGTGATTTTTATGATTTTCACGGTGACGAGCGTGAAGGTCCCGCGCGTTCGCGCGCCGATTGCGAAACGCCGCCTGATTCTGCACGCCGCGAACATCTGCGAAACTTATTTAGAATTATGCGGTTCCCGAGCGCGCGAGTCGTTGCACCGCGAGTCCTTTACGCTCCCCGCCTTTTTTCCTTTTCTTTCCTTTCCTTTCTCTCTCTCTCTCTCTCTCTCTCTCTCTCTCTCTCTCTCGCTCTCTCTCTCGTTCTCTCTCTCTCTCTCTCTCTGTCTGTCTTTTTTCTCTCTTTCTTTCTCGACGTTCGACCATACGTTTCCGTGACACGCACTCGCACAAAGTGCCGACAGTCGGCCATTTCTCATTCATAAATTATTTATCTTGCAAAAGAGGGGAGGGGGGACGGGAGGAGGCAGGGGGACAGGGGACGAGCGTGTGCACTGAATGGCCGTGCATACTGCCGCAATTATACGATTGCGCCCTGTGGCGTGCGATAGAGAGAAACATTTACATTGAAACGACGAAGATGCACTCGGAAGGTGAATCACTACAAAGCAGGATAACAGACGGGAGATAAGAAGCGTAACGCAAATATCGAAACGCTCGTGTCGCTATCCGTAAGGTGATGGATTATGTCATTACTTTAGGATACCGACGATTCCGCCGAATTCCACCGCGTTGGCTTTGAATTACCACGCAAAATTCACCATGCATTCGCCGCGCGAATATTCGGGGCTCAAAGCCGCGTGCCAATTTGCGTCACGTGTGATTTAACCGTTTTTCACGCAAAACGGAATATCGGGGACCAGTCGTACAAAGCAGATTGTCCTCAAAGCCGCGCGCGTCTCTTTGTAAACGTTTCAAATACATTTTCTCTCTCTCTCTCTCTCTCTCTCTCTCTCTCTCTCCTTCTCTCTTTTACTACTCGTTCAATTACTCTTAACCCGTTTAAGACAGATTATTGGCTTCATCATCGCCCCGCTCATACGCGATCTCCGTTCTCTCGCCACGCTTTCCGTCCTCCTGAAAAATTCGGGCTGCAATTCGCAAACCGGTCCTCGGCAGAAAAGGTTCCGACTCGAGAGACCTGCGAGCCTGACCGCAGATCCCGATCGGTTTCCTCAAAGATCTCCATGTCTTTGAGTCGCTTGAAGCTGCGCACGACGTTTGCGTATTCTGAAAGTTTAGCTTGCCGATCTCTTGTGAATAACTTTCATGCGATTGTACGGCTTTGAAAATAAACCTGCAAATTTTATCACGAGGGAGAACTTGGAAGCAGAGATACGCGACGTGTCTTATCGTGCAATTTTAGGATTTGGAATCATTCTCGGACTTTCCCGCAGCGAAATTTTGGCAAGGTTCTCTTACACAAATTCCTTACTCTCAGCATCTCTAGCTCAAGTTCACGTACCGTGAACAATCTTAACAAGCTTAAATTTCAAATTAAAGTTTCGTTTAAAATAGAGACGCGTAATAGAATCAAAACAGTAAGATCGTTATTTCATATTTGTTTCAAACACTTAAATATCTAGTGGTATTCTCTTGCGATATGCTATTAGGAAGCAGCTCGAGCTGCAAGCTGCTTTGATCAATAGTATCCAGGAATTCTTCTCGATTTAATTTCCATCATTATGGAAGATATTTTGATCACGTTGAAAGCTCGTTGCTTCGATCCTCTAATTTTTCTTAACGGAAAAATTGCCATCGGTCTCTCAGACTGCGCCGATCGCGATTCCTAACGATGTTAAGGCAGTTGTCTCTGAATTTATCAAATACTTGATCCGAAAAATAATGCAACCTTCGAGCAGCCGGCATGAGAACCACTGCATTAAAGCAGACGCCTCGCGATGTTGCCGCACCTCGCAGATCCCACTCTTCTATCGACCGGGCGGCGTTGCCAGCTCCTTTTCCATGCCCCTTTATCGCCCCCTTTCCAACGTAGCCCTCCTCCCCTTTCTCTTGCTCCCTTGCCTTGCCTGTCTTTTTCTCTCCACCGATGGTTGCCCATATTTCTCTCTTTATCCACTTCGAACTCCGAGCCCATCGCGGCTAGAGGCTGTTCTCCCTTTTTCCCCTACCTTTTTCCCATGTCCGGCTATCTTTCCCTTCTTTTCCCTTCATTTCCTTCTCTCTTTGCTTGTCTTTTCCCTCCTTTCTTTTTCTTCTTTTCCTGTCCGCCAGTTTCACCTCCTATAAACACAGCTGTTTCATCTCTTCCCAGGACAGATGCCGCCGTTAAGTGCAACGGGTCACTTATTGCTCCTTTTCGTCCTTTTTCTCTTGTCTCCTTTCTTTCCTCTCTCTCTCTCTCTCTCTCTCTCTCTCTCTCTCTCTCTCTCTCTCTCTCTTTTTTCCTTCTCTTTGTTTCTTTCTTCTTCGATTTGCCACTTGCAATGTCGCATCGATGAAAGCAAACTGATCACGAGGAGCTTGTCCGTCCGATGACGAGATTGATCCGCTTCTGTCCATCCCTTTTCGAAACTAGCTCGATGCTGCCCGTTATTTGAAGCTCCTGATGTTGCGTCAGATATTTCGTACATCAAGTATTTCATGACTGGTTCCAAACTATCGGAGTAGATCGAACAGCTCAAAGTTTCTTACTCGGACTAGACGGCCAACTTGGATGTTTCTCCAAGCTTTCGACGCGCGTATCGCAAATGAAACATTGCGAAAGTTAAAGTTTAAGTTCAACTGAAAATGTATACGTATACAGGATAGAAATAATGTTACGGCGAGCGGCGAGTTCGTGCTGGAGCCGATTCGTATAAAAATCTTATCGAGATTACCTTTTCGTAAAAAGTCATCGAGATAACGCGATATCGAGGATGTTCGATTCCGATTGTGTGTTCGACATGTCCATTTAATCTGTTTCATAATAGATTTTCGGAAAAAGCTCTCCCTCACTTGGAGAGCTTCGAATCCATTCAGTCTGTGTGATTTATGTAATTTGGGAGATGCGTGTGTTTTCCATCAGCACGAGTCCTTCGAGCTGGCTCGACCGAGACTACGCTGGCCTCTCAAATCCGACCGACCGCTTCTCTTCGTCCCCGTGTCGTCGAGTGGTTCGGCTTGATGATTCAGCCTGGACATCAGCCGAAGTGGAGGTCGAAGGATATCTGAAATCTGGATTGTTTTCCGCCGTCGTTCACAAAGCGAAGAGAACAGGCCGCATAGGCGCATAGGCACGCTTTTCTTACGATATTATCCCATTTACGAGACTTTACACGAATGATTACGTAATCGCGAGAGTAAACGATTTACGAGCAGATCGGATATCGGCGAACTCATCGCGGCCAAGATCCTTCGTTCTCGCCATCGACGCTTATTTTTTCATTACGGAGCTTATGATAACGAGGGCATTTATATTCCTACGGATTTCTTTTGCGACCGAGGAAACTCAAGGAGGCGTTTTACTCAGCGCTGTGCGTTTATTGCAGCCTTATACATTATGGAAGTGCCGGCACGGCACGAGCGAGATACCGAGAGGAGCGTCTCGATCTTTGGGAAAGCTCGATCGACGTGAACCGAATCGAGAGCTAATCCTCCAGCGATATCCATGAGAGAGCCGCGATTATTGATCTCGATGAGATCGGGTTGCCCCGCAGATACGCGCGTGTGGCCGAAAAATTGGTAATCTCGATCGCAAGGTGTAGCCGATAATGCCGAGCCACAAAGGATCGAGGAGCGAGGAGACGCGTTTGATCGCGAACAAGGCAGATCGGCGATCGGCTGCCGACACGTGTCCCTTCGCCAACGTGTTCCTTTGCCAACGCAGCCGAGCCACGCTCTTTTCCATGTGACAGCAGCAACAGCGGCGATACCGGTAACACCGTTCTCTCGATTCGCGTAACGCGAATCTCATCTCCTCGTTGTGTACACAAAGCATGCGTCTGATGCGGCTGTCCCTGAGATTCTCGACCCATTATCCGAGGTAGTAACCACGAAGACGAATCGATTCGGGGAACTCTCTCCGATTCGTCGCCTTCGACCCAACGAACACTCGAGCGTTGGATAGCGCGACTCCGTTTTAGGATTTATTAAACGCTTTCGAAAAGTTTCCAGGTAATCACAATGGGCGTCGCGGGCCAGGCACGAGACGTCTTTGTTCCGCCGAAAGACGGAGATGTTAATCTTGCAGGGGGCTTCTTCGAGATGCAGTTTGATTCTACAATGTCGCGGCGTACGCGCGCCAGCACGTCGAAGCGTTTCATGAACGGTTTTGCCGGTTTGATAATTGGCTCAATCATATTTCATTTATCGTGTATGCCTTTTGCAAAGAGCAGCTAATTGGTTAGCGCGTTTTAATTGGTTCGTTTCAAGCCGGCCGTTCATCGATCGAGTATATGAAAAACGAAACGGTGCGATGGCACAAACCGTATCAATTATGCGAAACGGCCACGCGGGAATGAAAAGACCCAAATGTAAATCCGGCATGTCCCACCTCAACCCAATGACCGCAAATATACCGGTACATTTAATATGATAATCGACGGCGCGGCGCATACCTGGACCCCGCGCGAGCTTTGGCCTGTCTGAGAAGGCGAAAACCGGTTTCAGATCCACGGCGATAAGGACAGATTAAGGTCGATTCACATTATGCGACACGACGCGGTGCATAGTCGCGGTGACGCAGCGAAGTGTGCCCCATTACGACGTATTTTCGTGTCCGTAAGATCAACGGCGAGACAAAAGCGACCGATGAAGCGAACGGCGGAAAAGCATCCAAGGAGATCTCCGTCATTTCCACATTAAACATTATCTCATAAAAACCAGCATTCCCGAATCGTTTGCTCCTTGGCAAACTCCCGGCCGCGTCCTCCTGTCTCGCATTGTTCCATGGGAATTGACTTTTGCGCAAGGGATGAAGCAGGAATCGACGGTCGGCAGGATAGAAGAGAGAGTGAGAGAGAGAGAGAGAGAGRGAGWGRGRGRGRGGGGGGGRGGGAGGGAGAGAGGCAGCCAGATTTGTCGCCGGAAAATTACCAGGGTGCAACGTTGCACGTATAGCCGGCTCGTAAATTTCATTTCCAACCGATCGAACGATCTGCCCGTGTATAACGCAGACGGCGTTATGACGGCGCCCGCTAACTTTGTCGGTTCTCGCACGAGCTCTCGCACGTAGATAAGTTATGAGAAAGCGCGCGCCGCGCGATCGATTAATCCGTGGGTGCTCGCATTGTGAGCTCAAATGAGAAATTGCATTCTTCCTACGTAGCCGCGCTACATACGAAATATCCTCTCGAGGTCGGCCAATTATTAGCATCTTCGGCGTCAGCGTTTCACCTCTCGCGCGAGCGAGAGGTAAATCGATGATCGCCGTTTTGATCCGCGCGCCGATCTCGCGGGACAAAATTCTGTATTGACCGTCGAATAATTGCCGGCTACTGTTATCTACAGTCCTTCTCCACGCGCGAATCACTGATACGATCCCGCCGATACGCAGGTCCACGCAGGTCTGTCCGTGCGAATCAAGTATTTTCTTTTTTTTTCCTTTTTTTTTTTTTCCGGCGGGTACATTATCTCGCGCTTCAATACTCTCTCGGAACGACGGTGCATATCCTCCCATGGCTTTCCTAAGATTCGCGAATTAATTAATGCCGAGCACCTGCAACGATCGTGATCAACGCAGTCACCTTGGCATTTCTGTCGAAATGGATACGCGCTCCCGACAATAGCCGCGTTAATGAGCCGCGTGTAATAGCCTGCAAGCTGCGTCAACGTTTCCGTCCATAGCTGGATGACTTTTCATCACGGTGATGTCTACGTTGTGTCTACGTAGTTATTTTCGTCGTCTTGTCAGGAATCAAGACTCGCTTCCGGCCACGAAAGCTGATTTGCATCTCGATTAAATAGCGTGCAACTTAACGGAGACTCAAGGTGATCGAATTTATTTTCGACAAACGCGCGCGGTGACAGAGAATCAAAGAAACATGGGACGGGAGACGAACGATAGAAAACGGAAAGAAAGAGAGGAGAGAAAGAGAGAGGGGAGTGCGATGTTCCTTTTGTTGCTGCCGCCATGCTGGAAACCTCCATCGGTTGTCGCCTGCGAGAGCGTGAAAACCCGGAGAATTTAATATCAGATCTCGAGTTATTAGACGTCGAAGAGATAAGATATAGATGAGCCGGGCAGCGGTTGCAATTGCATAGGTATAATTCCTTCACGTTTGTTTTCCCTTAATTCTCTCGCTCTTTCTCTCACATCTTTCTTTGGTGATCTCATTATCGCTCTTCGCCCTCACTCGCGGGGCCATCAAGCCTCTGAGTGCAAGGAATAATGCTCTCGTTATAAAACGCTTGTCCTCAAGATATATTTTACGAAACGATAGTTTAAAAGCGTTCTCTCACTTAATTTTAAAATAATTTATATATATATATATATATATATATATATATATGTATAATTGCGGAATGACTTACATTTGTATTTAAATATTTGAGATAGCTGTACTTGGAACGCGAGCGTAGCTAACGCGTTGAGCCAACATTTGGCAGCGTAGATATATTTTATACACTAATTTAATAATGTAATATGTAACACGCGCGACACCATTAATCGCTATCACATTACCGTAAACGAATTGTGCAATTATTAATTGACCTATTATGTAGTGGCGCGGATTGCCGTGGCGAGCGTGCGCGCGCGCAGACAACAGCGTACATTCGATATTACCTATCAACGGATTACACGAGCGAGCGATACGGCAAGGAAGACTATCGTATTTCCGAGCTTCTCGGCAAATGCAATATTTCCAGATGATCCCATTGTCGGGGAACGGAGGCGGCATCGAGCTACGAAAAAGCCAACGAGCGCGCACCGCGCCAGCGCGTGAGTGCACGCGCGCGGTTCCCATCGGCGTTCAGCACGAGCACCACGTGCGTGCGCTCGTTTTTGAAAGGGATTGCCGTGCGGAAATATTCGCTGTCTCGAACTGCTCGATCATATCCGATCGCTGAGCAATTCTCTAGCCGCGCCAAATTCCCTTCGTGTCTCTCGTCGCGAACGCGAACGCGCTGCGCGTTACGAGAAACCGTAAACCGCGTTGCGTGCTATTGCTATTGCTAAACGCGTCTTATCTACGCGTATGAATACCTTACTGTCGTAAATCGATACGTTACCGTAGTATTATTATAATTGCTCGCTGTTATTTGCTCGTTACACGCAACGTGGGCTAATAACGCGCCGCTTCCTCTGTTTCAGGTAAGGCGACACTCCTATCCCTTTGCGTTACACCTTCGCATCTTAATTTTTTGTGAGTACCCCGCATCGCCCGGTATTCCGTGCGTATAGCGTGCGATCGGCCGATGACGGTAAAAACGCAAAGGTATCGCGAAATGATCCGACGCCACGACAAAGGATCTCTAACGACCTCGCGGGAGCAGGAGGGCCCGCAAAAGGGGCGAAGCCATGACGCGCGTAAATTTAAGGGTTTCGCCAGGTTTTCCTTTCCCCTTTCTTCATTCTTTTTTTCTTCCATCTTTGTCCTCTTTCATGCCGATGGTATTCCCGATGCTTTTATCTGTCGCCGCGATTGTCGCCGTAGAAATGCGCGCGAGACGCTTGATACCGCGCGATTATCTTTCTCTACGTTCCGATAAAAAATGCGAGATAAAAATGTCATACGGATAGATTGCTTCGGATAGATGCTCGCCAATGCCGAGTCGATGCTGTATCGAAAAAATTTCTTTCTTCCTTCCTGACCTTCCTTCCTAGCGCGGGATGTTTCAATGTTTGCACGTAAGTGAGAGTGGCGCGATCATTAGTTGCGCGTTTAGTTGATCTCAGAGACGCTCGTAGCTAAGTAGCCCGGAAAGATGCAGACGCGTCAGCATGGAAGTTACGCTACGCGCGACACGATTTTCGAGGAGAGCTCTCGCGATGGCGAGATGTTTGACGACGCCGAGTGCCCCGCGCACGAGCAATTTGTACAGCTGTTTTAATAGACCCGAGAGAGAATTCTGAACGCGGGAGAAGAGAATACACCGTAAAAAAATTACGGTGGACGTTACCTCTGTGCATACCCAGCGCGTGGGTATGCACTTTCATTTGCAGTAAAGTCGCCGCGTTTCCTAGACGGGCGTAGCCGGGCGTTGCTACCTTAATCCATATCTCGGGGAAAGATACTTTCTGCATCAAGCGTTTTCACGATCTCCCGCGGATATAACGTCTCGCCGATATAACGAGATAACGCATTATACATAAAACATTTCCCCGCTGCAATACGGCAAGAAAGTATCCCGTATGAATCGCAAGCGTGGAAGATAAAGGGAGAAACGCATAAAGCGAGAATCTCGCGAGCGCTCGCGGGAGGTTCGTCGCCGGGCGTTGCTACGAGAAATCCGAAATCACTTGTCGCGCGACGAATCCGCGGAATCAGCGCGCCATTCTCCCGGCGGATGCCGGGGGGGATTAATTGCGCACAAAGGATAATTTATCGGTTTCCTCCGTTTTTGCCTCCCGCGATTGTAACATCGGATTCTCCGTCGTACGGCGTCGTACGTTAACCCCGACGGAGGGATGACGGAATCGCGAGAAAGAGAGAGAGAGAGAGAGAGRGGGGCGGAGGGGGGGGGGGAGAAGTGTGAGAAAGCAGGAGAAGCGAGAGGAGTGAGACAGCCGAATGGCGCGAAGGGTGCAATAAGCGCAATCTATGCATCTAGCCTGTATCGGCGGTTGGAATCGTTGCTTACGTCACACGTTGCGAGCACGTCGCGTGTGCTGCCAGCTGTTTTTGACATCTGCGCCACGTTGAAAATTATGCGAAAAGTCGCGAGGGACGTGCTCACGTTAGCGTATGGGCTCGTTTGCTCGCTGGGATCGGGAAAAGGATAGCCGATGCATTAACTTCACGCTACGGTCGTCTCATTTTCAACGGCGCAGACGGCAAAAGAAAAAAAAAAATATATATATATATATATATATATATATATATATATATATATATATATATAATTGCCTTGCCTCGTGTTGCTCGTTGAAGTAATTCTTGAACGCGTTGAACGATCGATTTATACAAATGAACTCCTCGTTAGACGTCACGTGTTGGCGCGTAAGATTCGCTTCCCGAATCGATAAATCCCAGAATTGCCGTCCATAATTCTCCGCTCGATACTCGGCGTCGCGACGCGGCCGTCGTCCGATCGTAAATGAAATCTAGCGATTCCAATTATCTTTCCGCGATTATCTTTCAGCGCTGCATCCGCCGCGAGAGTGGCGGTCCTCGGCGAGTCCTCCCGCTCGCAGTGCGAAAATCCACGCCGGGACTCGCTTCTTCCCTCCCGCTGCTGCGGTTAACGAAGTTCCTACGGGAAGTTTCCGCGAGCGGAATTCCCGATGGCCCTTCCCCCGGGGAGGGGGGGGGAATAGCGAAGGGCAGAAGGGCAGGGGAGGACGGGAGAGACGGCGAGGGGTTGCGTTTTTCATCCGGGCGGGCCGCGAGTTTTCCGCAGGCCCGGCAGGGGGGAGGGGGAGGAGGGATAGTGGATAGCGAAGGGGCGAAGGGGCGAAGGGGGAACGCAAAGGGCAGGGCGCAGTATCGAATAACGACGCATAACAACGGCGGCAAAATATCGGGCGTATGTTTTGCCGTTGGTTACATTACGGACTATCATGCAACGGTGCAACGCTGCAACGTGCGCGCACGCGTTGTTTGTTACCTGTTTGTTGTCCGTTCCCGGTGATAGATCACGCGTTATCCTACACGCGACTGACTGGTGAACCAATCGCCCGGGATTGTCCGTCTCTGAATTCTTCTTTTTGCCGCGAATTTCATTACGGCTGTAAATCAATTACTCTCGCCGACAGGCGTGACACAAATCCCACTGATAACCTGGCGGTATCGCATAAAAGACAGGTCTCTCTTTTATTCTTTGGACAATTGTAACAAGAGCCGCTGCAAGTATCGCGTCGCAAATGAGCTGTTGGGTCTCCTCGAATCTCCGCGGGTCTGCTTTTTCGAGATTGTTCACTTCGGGTAGTCTAGTCGGATTCCGCGCGCGCGCGCGCGCGCTGCGGGAATTAAAATCTTTTAGGAAGGAGATTTGTCGAGGAAAGTGAGATCGCCGTTTTTTGTTTGGGAAGCCGTTTAAGAGTGCGTGCGCGTGCGCGATTCTTCATTTTTATTTAAACGAGATTAAGTGAGAGAGAAGCGAGGATACGCGTGTAATTTCTGGCGGGGAGACGTAGTCATTTAGTCGACGTCGTTTAGTTGACGTAGATTGTTTGCAGATTATTTAAGGCGTAGGGGTATCATTCGCTTTCCCCGCGATCGACAACCGTGATCGTTAAAGTTTACGTCGCCAACGTTCTGTCCGCGCTGCCGTTCCGCGATATTGTCCGAGAATGGATAAAACTCCCGTCCGGATTCACCGCAGGCATCCTCCATCGGTTTTCGCAGCGTTATGCGGCTTTTATTCGGCCGCGATGCGGCGCTGAATCTCCGCTCGTTCCGACTCTGCGAGATGTTTAAACCCGAAGATGGAATATTTATGTAGCGCCCGACCGAGCCACATTTTTGCCATGCCACATCGCGCCATCATCGCGCCGGTACAAATTTACGTTTGCGAGGAACGCTCCGTGTTCATTGCGCGCGACTGCGCAATATCCTTTTTTTCCGCTGCGGTCGGGACAAAAATCCGCGACCCCATAAAACAAGTTATTATCCGAAACTCGATGTCACGACCCCGCCCGACGAATGGAATTACGAAATAATTCGAGACGAGGAGAGGAGAAACGCGCCAGCCGGCGTCTTCTCTCACTGACGACACACTGGCGGACACATCGATCGGTTAATTAATTTGCACGGCTCGACTCGGCTCGGCTCGGCGGCTGAAAAATTCAACCGCGTTCCCGCATCGGGATATATCCGCACGGTTCCGCGTTCCGTTCCTTCGTGCGGATTGTATCCGCCTATGTCGGATCGTTAAACTTGAAGAGCCTTCTCTCGCCGGGAAAGTCATTCGTGGCTGGTGCGGAAAAGCCATGGGAACCCGTAAGCAAATAGCACCTCGTTAGCCAATCCTATTGCGCGATGCGTTATCGATCGGCCGGGCCGATTCATGGCAACTTCGAATGCACCGGTGACCGCAGAACTTGTCGGATCTGGTGACTCGCGAAACAATCGCGCAAACAGGGTGTTTCGGCCATTCAGATGCCTGTATCCCGCATCGTTCGGCGGCCGAGCTTTCGAAGCCACTGCCTTCTAATTCGAGATTCCGCGCAAGGCAGATGAGACACGTAGACGGTAAACGTGCGACTTGGCAACGAGCAACTCGACGAGCTGCTTTATTCTCTTTTTCGTTGCTCGAATCAATCGGCACGTGCAGTTCGGCTCGATCAGCTCGGTGCTCGCACAAGGCGGTGACGCGTTTGCACGCGCGACGACCGTAAACTTTTCCGCATGTTCGTTTAAATGCCGATGTTCCTTTCTTTTATTTCTTCCTATTTTTGACGAAGCTGCTTTGTTACGATCAAACACGCACGAAATGCCCCGCTAATTAAAATTTTTAATGAATTCTCGGACGTTTTCTGTCTCGCCGAGGTGAAACCTCTGGCTTGGCTTTTTTCCTGCGGTATTCCGCCGTCAAACGTATCGACGTGAATTTTACTGTCGTCTAACTCTGTTTGCGCATTTAAGTTCGATACGGGGCGGGACACGCGTTCATTAAAGTTTTTAATTGCAACGCGATACACTGGAGCTTTTTACAGATTCGCAATAAGCATTTTTGTCATTCTTTCCCGCGCAGAGTCATTTAGCGATGAGGAGGTCCGATATATGCTCGGATGTATTTCGTTATTTATTAAAACTATTCCTTTCTGCATTATTCTCTCGCGTGCTGTCAAACCTAACATTAGCAGCGCGATGGTTCTTTTCATGCCTTTATTAGCTCGCTCCTCGCTCGCTGATCCGCTCGTAAAATTATTGTTGCTTAAAAAGCAGCCGATTTTTTAGATCTTTTCAGGCGATGGCGAACGAGCGTGCGGAATATCGGCACGATAACCACTGGTTCGTATTGATCTCGCGGGGGTGTATAGAGGTTGAAAGAACCAAGAGCAAGGGGGACGGAGCAAGAGAGCGAGAGAACGAGAGCTTTGGCTATGCACACACATGTACGAGAGACGCGTGTAGTATGTGCTCGGGCATGTATATATGCGCGCGCGTGTTTGTGTGTACGTTTGACAGTGAAGCGGAGTGACAGAGAGGAGACTAGAAGAGGAACACACAGAGAGAGAGAGAGAGAGAGAGAGAGAGAGAGAGAGAGAGAGAGAGAGAGAGAGGCAGAGAGAGAGGAGTTTGGGCAGAGATGGGCACAAAGACAGAGAGACAGAGTCGAGAAGCAGGAAACCGCTGGTAGAAGGGTGAGTTTAGCCGTGGTACATCCCTCGGTGACTGACGCACACCCCAAAGCTGAGCCAACTTCGTATCTGGCCTCAACCTACTCCACACTGCTCGTGCGGACTTCAACCTGGAGCGTCATCCAGTGTCAATGTCTAGGTGCATCGCCTCCCACTTCAAAGAAATCCGACGTATGCGCGAACTCTTGGGTCGCCAGCCGCTGCGCCAGTCGTGACCGAGTCGCTCCGGGTCAGGATACGCAAAGTAGCTCTCGCCATGGCGATTAGAAGAACGTATCCACATCGCGAACAGCTTTTGGATCGGGATCGGCTGCGAAAGCAATTCTCAATTCTCTTCCCGCGCGCACTGACTTTACGGGTCGCTGATCGTTGCATGAAACGCACGCAAGATGAGCGACATGGAACTCGGAGCACGATTTAACGTGACGTGACGGTGATCGTGTGCGTAATAAAAAATTACGCAGCTAATGAGAGATACTTTACTCGCATGAGCGCATGATCGAGGTCGCGAGAGAGGCCGTTCGTGTCGTTGCAGTATTAACGCCGTTGTAATTAATTAGTTTCATACAGGTAATTTTATGCAGAAGGACGACGGTTACGGGTAATAACAGTCCGATTCGTGCGCAGGGGTCGGCGCTCATTTGACGAAAGAAAATGGCGACAGTAAAAATTTAATCGTCACGCAGGAGATCTCGCCGGATGGACGAGTGACGGTGCGTGTATATAGCGTGTCGTTTCGAATCGAGGCACGGGGTCCGCTTATCAAACGCCATATGGCGCGTTAATATGTCGTCCGACATGAGGCATTTTTTTACGCAGCTATGCAAACGACCGTTCGGAGTGCATTTCGCAGTCGGGATTTTCGGTCGTGTCGAAACGTCCCTCGGTGCTAAAGGCGCTAAGAGGGTTTCACTGAAAATACACGCCGCGAGACCCTAATCCCGGCTCCCTCTCTTCCCGGTTTCTTCTCTCGTAGTTTCGATGAGCGTTCCTCCGGCCCTTGCCTGTGCCGCGTATTTCCCTGCAGCGAGACCGAGCTACACGCTGTGTAACCGGATGATCATCCATCATTGATTTCCTCCTGCTTGTATCTGTCGATCGAGTATCCAAACGCGCATGGCGGATTGTATCACTGCGATCGTACCTCGCGATAAGCTCGCCGATTAGGATTACTTGGCGAATTTATTTGCCGGCAATGTTGCGCAACTGTGTACTTCAACGGTCAGCGGAATGATCTTGACGACTTTCGCTTAACATTATTTCCTCGGTATATTTAGCCCGTGATTTATTAATAACGCGCGATCCGGAGGATAATCGGGAATTCTGTCAGGTATTAAATTACCGCAAGTTTCCGGGTTTTTGATACATATTACGCGCGTCACGCGCGTGCCTTGAAATTCCAGTTGAGCGTCAGTAATTAATTACAATCAGACAGTTGGCGGTAACGCGGTAAATTTGCCTTTCCGTCTTGTAATACGGCCGATATGCACGGATTGACAGTTTCGCGGCTAGAAGGGCCAACAATGTACGAATTATTATGAAAACGTGGAAATGCACGTCGGCGACGTTTATTAGATTGTTTGCCCGGATAATTCCTCGATTGATTTCGAAAATCGCATTAAAGCGGATTCCAGAGATCCAATTTGTATTTCGTGCTCGTATCGCAGGATCGATTCTCGGACCTGAATCAATCATCATTCGAGCCTTTCGAAAGTGGGTCACAGTCCATCCATCTGATGACCATCTGATTAAGATCGAGTGAGTAATCAGAACGCGTCCTGCGAGGATTTTCAGGACTTTTTTCAGGAAGATCTCGAAGCGTCGAATCGTATCGCAGCGTGCTCCTCGAAACTGTTTGGACCTGGTTTGAACGTGGATTCCATGTCGAATAATTCGCACCAGCAAAGTTATCGAGGTCGCTCGCCATCGAGCGACCGAGATTTCGATACCGTTTGGCTTTTTCGTTAACGAAATCACTCGGTCGCCGCATTAACATCTCGAATAACGTTAGCGCGCCTAACCGACATAATTCTCCGCCAAGACAAAAACCGAATAGCGAGACCCGTGGGTTAACGTCGGCTGCAGACGGTCGGGTCGTTCACCCTGATGGGCCGAGAGCCCCCGAAATAAGCAGCAAATGGATATATATGTATGCGAGCGTGGAGGAGATACACGCTGGCGGTGGTCGGGCGGATTTTTCCGGGGTGCATATTTCGGGGGCGAGAATCGGCGGCGGGCAACGTAATAAAAGCCCCGGCTCCGTCGACTCTGTTGGATGCTTTAAAACTAATCTGCAACGTGGCCGGCCGACCGACCAATCGACCGACCGACCGACCGACCGACCGACCGACCGACCGACCGATCGACCGACCGACCGACCGTCTGAAAAAGCATTAATCCCTCCGCTCCGGCGACGGTATTCAGGTATGTGTTTGCAGACAGGTACCTACTGCACTTACAAGCTCGACGTCTCCCTATAAATAGCACGGTCGTGCTACGCGCCACTTTATCAAGGCACATACACCTCCGGCGTGTCGACCGCGCACCGAGGGACCGCTTTCGGGTCGTGCCCTTTTTTTCCTTCCGCTTCCCTTGCCTCCGTTCTTTCCGCTGCTTGCAACTCGAGCCTTGGATATCCGTCGCCGTGGCTCGGAAAGTTCCTTCTCACCGGAAACTTTTTTTTCCCTGCGACGTTCCCGTTTGTCGATTCGAGGATCAATCGCGAGTCGACGGAGCTTGTATTCTTGTCTCGTTTTGCGGAGCAAGTGCATGAGAGAGAGAGAGAGAGAGAGAGACGGTTTGTTTTCGATGTCGTACTTCTGCGATGTTGATCTCTTCCGATGCAGGGGATTGATGTGTATAATAGATAATTTGCCAAAGGTGAGACCTTGTTGTGTCTGTTTCTCTCTCTCTCTCTCTCTCTCTCTCTCTCTCTCTCTCTCTCTCTCTCTCTCTCTCTCTCTCTCTCTCTCTCACGAGCCGAGATAAGATTCCACGTACGTGCACTTTTTACTCGTTATCGAGAGCTCGCTCGTTAAGTCTGTATAATTTCTGGTATAAGTGTACGCGTGCTCGCACACGCGTTATCGTGAGTTTTTCGTTTCGTGAGGATATTTTGTCTTTTGCTTGCTCGTCGATGGCCAATTATTAGCATGACTTACGGATTGTTGTTAATTAAAGGAGGCAAACACGATCGGTGCAAACGTGACTGATGTCGCTCTCGTCTCTCCGACGAGCGAGAGAGATGAAGATGCCGAGGCAAGCGGAGCGGATAACGCCGCGATAAACGCTCGGATGTTGTAATTAAAGAGAAATTAGAATTTTTAGAAAGGAAACATTTTCTCTCTCTCTCTCTCTCTCTCTCTCTCTCGTTCTTTCTCTTCGGAATCGATCCTGTGCCGAGTTATGTAAACGATTCGTAATCAGAACGCGCGAAAGTTCATTTCGCGCGTCAATCCAAGCTGTTTCCAGCTCTTGCAGCAAGACTGGCCGCAATATCGCGACGCGCAGACAAGCGCAAGCTGTCGCATTAATTATGCATACGAGGCGTAATAGATTTGCAACGCTGTTACGACAACAATTAATTTATATCGTTCTAATACTTTCTCGTCGCATCGTCGCATTTCGTGAGCACGCGCCATTAATGCGATTTAACGCTATCATTGTCTGTCTGTTTTACGGTTGCGACACATCGATAAATAAAATCAGACTGTTCCGCGTGCGCGCGTATAAATGTGCTCTCTCGCTACACGGAAGAGCAGCAGAACCATGCTGCGCTCCGTCTGTACCCGATGACATTGTTCTCCGTCCCTTCAACATTACCGCTCCCTAAGTGTGACGTATCGCTCGTGCTCTTTTTGCACGCGCGCGACGCGTTTCGGGAAAGAAGCCGTCCATGCCGGACATAATATCCAGAGAATTTCTATTGCCAGCATAAATTTCCCGGCATTAATTTAGATGCATACGAACGTGAGTTGCACGAGAGCGTGAACGTGGCTCGTTACCCTCATCAATGCCGTTTAAGATCAGCCATACCTGATAGAGCCTCCTGACGATAGAGACTCCTCAAGCACGCTCGTCCACGGTAGACCCGTGCTTGCAGCTTGAAAACGCGCACTTTTATTTCATTCCTAAAAGCCTTGGGAATGAAACCGCAGATAAACCACGCGCACGATAATTTCGCAGTGCGAGAATGACGCATGCCCGTAATCGACCTTATTATTCGCTGAACAATGAACAATTGCGTACAAGAGTAGAAATAATCAACGGTGCACCGGCGAAACGGCACCGCGCTCGAGGACAGTCGAGCGAGGTTTTTCATCGTCTTTTGCAAATATCGCGTTCTCTTTAACGCTGTAATGTACGCCACGTCAGCGCGCGGGACGGGCAATCCGAAAAGGACCACCCGCTCGCTGTGATTCGCTAACCGACGAAACGCACGAAAATGGGGAAAAAGAAAGCAGCAAACAGAGAGAGAGAGAGAGAGAGAGAGAGAGAGAGAGAGAGAGAGTGTGTGTGTGTGTGTGTGTGTGTGTGTGTTCTCGCGCGCGCGAGAGCAGGTCGAGAAGGTGAAGGAGAGGCGGGAAGGCACGGAATCCGCCGTTTTGTCTCACCCGCGCGCTCACCGAGAACCTCGGTGAATAAGCGGCGGGATATTTTCCTAACCCGCTCCTTCGGTATTGCAGCGAGCGAGGTATTCAAATATTTAAACACGAAAATATACGTGGAAGGCATCTGTATGAATTATGCATAAGACGTGTCCATCGTCGCGCTCTCTCTCTCTCTCTCTCTCTCTCTCTCTCTCTCTCTCTCTCTCTTCTTTCCCTCCTTCTTTTTCTCTCTTTCTCGTATCCTCGGATCCTTCCTGCGTAAGCTGCGCTTCCTTTTTCGATGTCCCGACTTCTGTCATCGTCATCGTCTCGTTGCGAGAGCACCTTGAGCTGAGATTCTCGCTGTCCCTCCAAATCTGAGGAACGTTATCCGATTCGGATAACGTTCTGTGCTCCTTATTCTCAATCTCTTCCTCGTAAACGCGTGCATTCGGCGCGTACGTGCGCGTACTCGGGATATTCGGGTTAAAATTTAATTGTTTGAACGTTTTCTCTCATGTCGTTATGTCAGATCGTCGATATGTAAAAGTGCCATTCGACGAAAATGTGCCGCGGCAATGAGTCAGCGTGCGAACGCGACACTCCGTACGATCCTGCAGCACGCTCAGTATTTGCACAAGAGAAAGTCGTTTCTCGATTTAGACATCTCGGGGGACCTTTTCATTAGAATCTTGCCAAGCCGCGAACGTCGGGAGGGGGAGGTGGGAGAGGGCAACTGGTAACGGCGCAAAACGGATTCGTAAAGTGGAACCGTTTCTTGGACACCTTTCGTTTCTCGCGCTCCCCGGCGCGGAGACGCAATGTTTAGAAAATTGCGATCGGATCGCAGATCAGAGTCGCGATCTACTTGTTAATTTCCCGGACGATCATTTCCATCCGTGACTCTGCTCGATTCTGATCCGTGTCGTCGTTGATGCTCGCTATTATCGCTGCTTGCCGCGACGTTGTCGGAACATTGACAGAAACGGAGCGGCCTGATTTAAATACGGCGCCGGCTATAAATACGATTCGGGTATACGCGATTTTTCATGATCCGAATCGCGGATCTGAAATCTCGGCCTGGATCCGCCGAACGGTTCGCGATAACGCGGACACTTTCGGCCCCCCCACAAGGGACGCGCGACCGCGTAATTCATTATTTGCATGCATAACTAATTGAATCGCGAGTCGCAAGAAGCGGGTCTCGCCGGCGGAGGCTCGAGGAAAACCTGTTTGCTACTTGCTCGCAGCTCGTGCCGCGTACGTTGCGCGCGTGGTACACCGCGAGCGTTCGCTTTTCTCGCGAAGAATCCGCCACGAGGAAATAAAATGCACCGCCGACGTGTTAGATAATCGTCCCGCACTTCTTGCTGCGCGCCCAACCCCGCTGATTAACTCCCCGATAATTAGCCGCGACGTATACGCGATCCCCGATTCAAGGAAACTCCGGCGACTTTGTCCCTCCCCTCCTCGCTCTCTTCTTTCTCTTTTTCTCTTTTCTCCTCTCCTCCTCCCTCCGCTCGAACGCGCCGCGCGCGGGAGGGAAGGGCAGCGAGAATTACTCGAATTTTCACCGGAGAAACCGGCAGCGGAGCACAGCCGCTTTCGATGAGAGGAAACTTCCGCGCGCTCTCGATTTGCGCCGGCAAACGTAAACAGCTTGCGCCCGTATCGCCATGCCGCGTGATCGCTTTATTTCTGCCGCGATTACGCGCGCTGCCCCGTATCCGGCTGCTCGGGCCTTCCGATTTCTTCGGACCCGCGAGGTAATCCCTGTCCAATTTCGCTCGATCTCGAGACTCTGCGGGATGAAGCAACGACGCGGCAATGTTCGTACGCTGTTTCTACGCGGGGAGTTCGCTTTGAGGCGAACAAAGACGATCGAAAGAAGATTGAGATACTTTCACAATGAACGGGATCTGAATGCCACTTTAGAGCGGAATGAAGTTCGAATTAGGTCCCTCGGGCGAGGGACGAGGGGGAAGATCGCCATCTACGGCCGAACTTTGCTCTTGGGAATGAACTTTGAATTAGGAACCGCCAGGGGAAGACCGGGGGGGGGGAGGCAAGTAGACTCTCGGGGGGAGGAACAGTTGTACCTGGGCAGACGGGAGAGAAGAAGGCTTTTGTCGGCCGGGCAGACAATGTTGGCCGCCCTTATGTCGCTCTTTACGCGACACCCTCCGTGCCTCCATGGTCAAGTTGTCCCTCTTACAGCAGCCTTGCCCTTTCGCCCCGCTATCCCGGCCTGTGCCTCCTCGAAGCTCTTAAGGGAGGCTCGTTTAAAGGCCCCGCGGCCTACAAGAATGCATAATCCTGCCTTATGTTCGCCCTTATGCGAAAGGAGTTTACGTCGCGCTCGTTGCGATATCACGGTAAATATTCTTCGCGAGATCGCGCGAGATCTGAATCTTTTTCCGTAGTAATTCCGGCGGCGTTTACACGAGCTTTCTCGCCAAGAGTTCGTCGTTGTCTGCTCTTGCTCGCTCGCTCGTGCAAGACAATGAAGCAGACAAACAAGCAGAACATGGAAAAGCGTTTCGTGCACGCGAGGACCCAACTTTGCAATTTCTACGGTGTCCTAGTTTCGTCTCTCTCTCTCTCCCTCTCTCTCGCTCTCTCCCCCCTCCCCCTCCCCCTTCCCCCGCTTCTCTCCCCTGCCCGGAGGAAGGCGTCGCTATCGCGCGCAAGTGCACTGCGTGTTCACGGTAGCTTTCGATTCGGCGGAAAATTGCTGGAAAACTCATCGACCCCGTTCGTGGACTTTTCTGTGAATGGCTCGCGCTTCGGCGAGCATTCGGTTCATCATCTACGAATTAGCGAGCAATCGCCGCGCGCGATATAATCGCGTGTTCGCCGTCAGAGCAATCTCGAGGGCCTTCTTCTCGATTCGTCCATCGTTCACTTGCATTCTCTCTCTCTCTCTCTCTCTCTCTCTCTAATCGGATCGTTATTTCCGTTTGGCAACTTGGTCGGAGAATCGGAGAACACAACATTCGAGAAAGAAAAGGGACAGGGAAAGTATATGCTCGACGAAACAGACTACTCGAAGGCTGTTGGGCGTTCTACTCGAGGTATCGAGTGCATTTAATTGTAATTAAATCGCGCATAGCGGTGCTGCTCGTGTTTGCGCGCGTGTTTGACGTAATTTACAATTTCGCGCAATCGCTAATTTCCGTGCGCGATTTGCGCCGAATTAATTGCTACATTGCTGGAATAATTGATTAAATTTAACGAATATCTCAACGTGTGATTTTCGCGTTGAGATTCGTTACGTATCGAGGCAGGGAATGATCGCGGAAGCGAATGAAAGTTGAAAAGTCATGCTCTACGCGGGAGAAGATCGGCCAAGTGTTTGAAAGCCATACGGTCGGAAAGAAATTAAACAATTCCCACCAACCGCCGGGGGAAACGGCCAAATGAGAATTTCGAAGGTGCTCCTTCCGCGACATTTCGTGAAGTTGACGGTCACGTCGGATCACTTGGCAAACAACGTGCCAGTTGTATCACAAAGAGCGAGAGCTCTGTCGCAACTGTAGAGCGTCCGCCTCGGTTCTTCGGCTTAAAGACGTGACCTCGTCGAAACAGAAGTTACCTTTCGCTCTTCGAGGCGAGGGCAGGGCGGCTGAGCGAGGGGCAACGCGCTTGCAAAGGAGGCAAGCCCTGGGGGCTTTTCTTCAGAAACCGAGCGTCGAAACCGGTCGAACCGGTTCCGTCCAAAAACTACCCGGTTCCGAACCGCTTCGCAACGGGGTAGAATGGGGTTGGAGGTTCATGGGAAACGCGGATAAACTGTCTTCGTGGTGCATCGCTCGTCGTTGTTCTTGTCTGAGAATCTTCCGGGCGATTCGGGCGTTTCATCTTGCCGCTCATCTTCGCTGCCTCGACTCGCTAAAGCGCTCCTCTCGCGATGACAGTGAGGCTGGTCAGTTACGTTTACGTACAAGTGGCGTCGATGATTCCGGCATAAATTTATGGGTCGGGTCGCGTAGAGCCAGACGCGGCTTCGCAGTCAGGATAGCCCCAAGTTGAGGGGCCATCGAAGTAAATCGGAAATTAATCAGCTAAATGAACGAGAGACCATGTTAATCCGTCGACGCGTTTGATTTGACCTCGCCGCGAAACGGTTGACGGTGTCAACCCGTGATTGCCCGCTCTCGAACGTTCCTTCTCATCAGGGGGGAGCAGTCGTCACAATAGCCGTAGATTTTCTTACTCTATCGGCGATCGGGATTTGCGGCGAACCTTCATTACGGAGCAATCACGCGCGCGCGCGCGCGCGCGCGCTGCAATCGTCAACCTTTGTCGTCGCTGATCCGAAAGATCTCGGCGAGAGAGCTAAACGATCGCGGGCTCGTTCACCTGCGCCTTCTAGATTCTAACGCCTTTCAAACGGGTTATGACATTGGTCGGGCTGGCCTTTCCTAAATACCAAACCGTCAAGCATGTCATGTCGCATATTTAACTAACGACTTGTTGTGTACACCTTGCGCTCAACGGTCGTCGATCGAGCGATCTCCACGGGCGATCGTAAAATCTCTTTTTCTGCATCGTTCCACATTTCGCGGTCTCTCTGTTTTTTCTTCTTCTTCTTCTTCTTCTCCCCCCCCCCCCTCCCACTTTAGCTCGTCATTTTTTCGTAGAACGAGAGCCATTACGAGAGCCAGGCGTTGCGGAGTCGTTTAAGAATCGTTTGTGGAAGCTCGCAACGTTCGCCGCCACGGAAACGAGCACTCGCTAGTCGTGACAAATATCCCCGACAGTCCGGACTTGCGCAGCAAAGTCGCGTAACGCAAGACAGATAATTAATACCGGTCATTTCAATCGGCGTGAAAGGTATAAGGACAGGTGCCCCGAGTTCTCACGCCGCTAGGATAGTTTTTCAGTGTGACCGTCGATATTTTTCCCCGTGACAACACGGATTTCCCATCGTCGCGGCGCGCATTATCGTTATCGTTACGAGCGCGTGCCGCGTCGAGGAAGGAGAAAAAAATCTCCTCCCCGCCCTCCCCCGCAATCGATACTTGATTGCCGGTGGTAAAACTGGCCTTTTAAAATGGAATTCTGCTTTCTTGATCTTGGTCTTTTTTTTTTTTGTTCTTGTTTCTATAAATAGCGTTGTTTGCGTAAACAAAGAGAGAAAAGGGGAGGAGGGAGCGGCGCTCGTAAATTGCGCGGGCGTGTATTGAGCGAAGCTTCGTCGAAAGCTTCGTCGAACGACGAGAACAGTCGTCGTCTCCATCAAATCCAGGCGTTCGTAATTTTGTCCGCGTTTAAGGGATGGAGAAAAGGAGGAAGAGGAGGAGGAGGAGGAGGAGGAGGAGGAGGAGAGATGTAACTCGAAGCGCGAGGGCGTTGTTACTTTTCCGAGCTAAGTAGGGGAAGGAAATGTTGAAAGAAATATCGGAGCCGATCGTTCGCCCGACGAATAAACACGTTGCAGTTTTGATACGTATCGCGAGTAAGCGGCGGCGAGCGCTTTAATTCGTAATTGCCGGGGGGGAAGAGGAAAGGAAGGGAGAAGGAGAGGAAGAAAAGAAAGAGAGCGGAGAGTCTGGGGCGCGTTCGATTTGTTGCAACTTGCACCGTGTCCTTGCACCGTGGCTCATTCATTGGCTGGGAGACCTGCAGCGCGTGTGACACCGCAATCCATCTCCCCGCGATGAAGTTAATCCTATAAATACGCGCTACCGCGTTTCCCACAACACGCGCGCGCACGCGATATTCTTGCTGATTGGCGATCCCTCGGCCGGAAAATTCGGGCCAGCCAATTCGATCGCAGCTCGCGGCGGGAGAACCGAGCCTTGCCGAGCTCATCTCCGATCCTGCAGGGTAGCTTTGGTTTATTCGCGCTTCTTTTTACGATCGCGCTTTTTGCTATCAATGCAGCGAGAGCAAGAGAGATCTCAGTCTCGCCGTCGCTCCTGGAGGGAAGAGGTTTCCTCTCCACGCAAGCCGATCGCAAGCCTCGTAATTGGGTAACGCATCGCGCGAAATTTGGCAGCGAGCCCTCTTGCGCGCCGAACACTCTTGCGCGATTTACCATCGCGCAAATTCAAGGTCCCTCTTCGCATCCTTCCGCCTGGCCGCATCGTTTGCGCGTTAATTGTAAATTGCCCAAGGCCCCTTTCGCGAAGCCACGCTTTCGCTGCGAGAAGGGCCGATTTGACGCGTAATGCAGCGGATACGATTTCACGGAGGGCAAATGAATTGCGTGAATTTTGGATGGTAGAAACGTAGAGAAATGGTAGAGAGCGTTGTACGACGTTCGCGCGTAAGAAGTGCGTCTCTCTCGCGCAATTATCGACATTATTAATTTTTCCTTTCAATCAACTTTATCGGCTTTATCGTTGCCGCAAATATCTCGCAACGCCTAAATGCAAAGTTGGATATTAGATGTACATATTTCTCTCCTTATTCATTGGCTCTATCGGGCTAATATGGGATACTCGCAAGCTTATTCTCACAAAATAAGCTCTCGTTCGGTCTCCATCGTGCTCCATTGCTGAAAAGTTACAACACCGATCGCTCGCGATCGTTGCGCGCGTTTCTCCATCTCGATATAAAAATGATATCGCCGCGGCGGAGGGGAAATTAAACAAACACCGGGTGGTGAATACGCGCGCGCGGCTGGATTTTTTACGAGGCCGGAGAACGTTTTCGCATTGCGCCGAGGCTTTTTACGGAGGTGTACCGACGATTTTGCAAGCGCGCGCGGTGTCTCGCCGACTTACTTGGCGTCGCCGAGATAATGTAGGCACGCTCTCTCGCACGCTGACATATCGCGTTGAGTAACGTCAAATCGTGTTAACGACACAAGGACACGCGTACGTCCCGGCGCGACGATGCTTGTATGCCGCGAGAATCACGGACTTTCCATTAAACGGGTACGCGCCGGTTGTTGGCGCGTAAGCGCGGTTCCCGACCGGTCGACATTATTTTACGATTGACTCGACTCGAGTGTCGAACGATTTTCACGGTTGTAGGAAGACCGAAGAATTTCGGTCGTTATGATCGTTATCTCACGCGGGTGAGATCTCGCAATGAGCGATGAACGTTGACTCGCGGCTGGCGTTTCGCGAAAGGAGGACGCAAGTTTCAGCAGCGGAGTAAACTGAAATTTCTTCCGCGCTGTACCGCGCGAGGATCCGCGAGAATCGCCGACCGTAAAGTACGCGAGCCGCGTATTTATCTCGCGACGCTTTAATGCGGCGCTTTAATGCGATGGCACGGCAGTGCAGTGCCGCGAGTTTCGCGTAAAGTCAAAGTCGCGAGACCGAGCGTCTCCGAGCGGAGACGCGGGGAACGCATCTCGTTAACCGCTCGCGCGAGAGAGACGAGCGCGTTTCCAAATCGCCGGAAACGATTCGATCGTGGAAACGACACGACCGCAGCTCGGTGTCACAGAGCTCCAGATTCGCGAACGGGGTTACACCCACGATTCTCGTCACTTTGCGCCGATTGCGTTCAGTCAGGCCGATGAGACGATTAAGGCCATACCGCTGGTACACAATAATGCCGTCTCTCTCTCTCGTCTCTTGTCGTAATCGGCGGCTCTAACGAGTCGCCAGCCGTCAAAAGCCAGCGACGTGTCAGAGTTCGCCGTACGAAGGATTTCGATCCCCTCCTTCCCGCCAGTGGCCAGCGGATTAACGGCGTTGGACCGGCGATTTCACGCAAAACGCGCCAACATTACCGATCGCTGAACCGTCACCGGTCATTAAAGCTGCTTGGAAAAGCTGCGTTAGATCGTGGCCGCCAACGAATCGGCCGGCCAAGTTCAAACGGAGTAGACGACCTGAGTAGGCGATCGTCGACTACCGAATCGATCTGCACTCGCGAGTCTTCTCCTTTATTGGCTTGTCTGAATTCCGCGCGCGAAAATTCCCTGGGTGAGAAATAAACGCCGGCAATCGATGCGATGCGCATTCGGCATTCCTTCACTCGCGACACGCGACTTTGGGGACTCGCGATCGTTCGACATTCGTCTCAGCGGTCGAGTCGAATTGTTTTATTTCCTTTCCGAGTTGGTTCCAACAGGTGAACTGTTTGCGGGTTCCTCGTCTTCTTTTAAGAAGAGAAACTGTCATACAGCTCGATGTAGGAAATCCGATTTCCGAGAATATCGATTACTGCGTGTCGTTGTATCGTTTATTATCGAGCAACGCTGCCTAACGTTTCCATCATTAATGATATCAATATTAATCGCGATCAATTCGCTGGGAATATTTGAGGGAGCGTTTTAATAAGCCAGGCAGATAGCGAGCCGGGCTTTCGTCACTGGTCGCCATTACGAACTGGTCGATTTTAATTTTAGAAGTGCGTAACGTCGAGGATGCGTGTTTACCGTCACGGTTTCCTTTCACCTGACGAAAAAGCCAGTAATGAGAAAGAGAATAATGCCGTCGTCCTCGAGCGAATTCGTCAACGGCGAGCATTCTTCTCCGCGCGGTTTACAGGCTATCGAACTCGCAGCCTTAACCTTTAACGTTTCGAATCGCTCGGCGATTATTCGTTTCCAGATTGTGCGGACGGGCCGGTCACGCCGCCACGCGTTGCATGAAAATTTTTTCTTCTCGCGTTTAATCCCGTCGCGTCGGCCGCGGGAGAGAAACCGCCGGTTGGCCGGCTGCTGACACGAGTAGCGGCGGCATTGATTTTCTCATCTGGAAAAAGAGAAACGCCGATGCAATGTCACGTCCGTATAAATGAATAAAAATATGCCGCGAGTGTATAATTTCATCGTTGAAAACGACGCGAAATTTTAACGCTTCATTCGCGGAACGCGGAACCGCGGCAGAAGAACCGCGAACCGCGCATCGCGCGATGCGCCAAGTAGAGAATAGTTAAAGAGATTCCCCTCCCTCTCCTGTCTTTTCCTTTCATTGAAAAATGAGACCTGTTTTCTCGTTCCCTTTCTAATGCGAGATCGCATCGGAGCCACGTTCACTCTCCCCCTTCCCCGCCCCTTGTCGCTCACAAACGCGAAAGTTTCGCGAGCACAAAAGGGGCGCGGAAATAAAAGCGCGCGCGCGCGCGCGGGTAAAAGGATGATCCTGCAGTTGTAGCTGCTCGTAACGTAACGCGGATCCGCGTGCATACCGAGTGCACGACTTGCCATGATTTTAATATTACTTTTGCATTACGGCGGCACTGTCACTTACGACTCGCTGTCACGATGTGCCGCAGACCGAAATCCCCCGTTGCCCGAGCGTCCCCAATGTTACCGTCTTGTTAAACGGCCTGGTGTATCTCCGCTGTGCGATTTTGCTCGCTTTATTATCGTCTCGCCTGAATTATCCTCCGAATCGCGAGATGCAAAGTTAAAGGTCGAAGGGTATTCTTGCGATCAGAGGGTTGCCGGTTGTTCCAATCCGGTCATCGCGCGAGATAACGATACAGCATAGAATCGCTATGTTACTCTCATAACGACACATGTACATCAGTCTACTTTGAAATCTACTTTGATAAATCCGCGATAAGAGTAGCGCTATCGCCAGCTGGACCGGCTGGAAGGATCTCGAAGATCCGAGATGAACGGGTAAAGTAGCGCAGCTGATGAGCTCGCGTCGCGATGATTCGCGGAGCTTCCGTTTCGAGATCCATTTGCTGAAAGACGTTCGGCCCGAAACGATAGCAACGATGGGATTGTCGGAACGGTCGATCCCGCTTCGTAACGAGCGACAGATAGAATCGCGCCGGTGGTCTCGCAGCTCCTTGACACGATACCGCTAGCATCGCGATACGCCCACGATATCAGCGAGCGGAGGCACCGCCGCGCTTCTCTCCCGCAGGAGGTCAAGAACAAAAAGAGAAAGATCTACGTGCAGACTCCCTCCTGTCGACTGCGACGGTTACGTCGCAGTCTAGCTGGCGGTGCTGGCGCTTTCCGCCAAGAATCGCGGCCAAGAGACGGCCGATCGATAGACGACCAAGACGACCAAGACGACGACGACGACGACGCTCACGAAAACCGACGTCCGAGCGACGAAATGAATGAAGAGAGAAATTGCCGGTTATAAATCCAACGCGGCCGTGAAGCCGCGCGCCGATGTACAACGATGCCTCCTCCGATCGTCCTTATCGCGCATGCATCGCCAGATAAATCGACTGATTCATCGCAGCGCTCTTGCGCTGATAATTCATGCTGATAATAATTCAATCGAGCCGCTGCAAAGATCAAAGTGTCCGCATTTAATGATTTTCACTGAACCCATTCCGAGGATGTCGCTGAGCAATCGTTTCGACGGACGTGACTATCATCGCGAGAGTGTGCTCCGTTTCTTTTCTCCTCCCCCTCCCCCGGCCCCCGCCCCTGTTTTTTTTTTTTTTTTTTTGGTCGAAACATGACAGATGCGTAATTAAACATGCTGCGCTTTTGATCTGGGCGCCTCTCGATTCCGATGAATTCGTTCGCGATCAGCCTTGCTGACCCAGAATAAAGATGCCTGAAGATATTTCCCTGTGTCTGATTTAATCTATCGGCGCTTGCAGCGTGTTTAAATTCTGATGATGTACGAAACGTCGTTTCGTTTCTAATGCGATTCACGTTCTCGTGAATCGATTTGATAAATTTAGCGCGACTCTTCGCGCGAGCATAGCAGACCGACGTCGGCTGAAATATTTGGAAGCGTCAGACCGACTCATTTATTTCGAAAGTCTCGAAAAATGTCAAGGAAATTAACACGTAAAGGTGAGACCAACGAAAAATGATCACGAGCGATCCCGAACACCGTCGAGAACAACGTACGCGTCGACCGGCGAAAATATCTAGCCATTTATGAATACATTTAAATTGGCACTCGCCAAGTCCCGTCATCCGATATTTCGATCTCGCCGGGCAAATTGACGGATCCATCGCGAGCGATGTCGGATTATCGGTATCGTCCCCGAGAATACGAAATCGATAATACGAGAGCATTAATGGCGGCTATCGATGCGATTAGTCCCATTGCGATTATCAAGCGATACAATTAGATAGATACGCTGCGACCGATCGGGCGGAATAATGATCGGGCCAGATTTCTAATTACGCGAGATAACCGATCGCGGTAACGGATCGTTAGGCAATTTAGTCCGAAAGTTTAGCGAACAATGCCAAGCTGGCGGCAGGCGCGAAGCAGGAGCGTCTTTTTTGCAGGATGCACTTGGCTTTTATCGATAAGCATGCGGAACGACGCGTTCTCGTTGAAAGAGCATACCCGCTAGAACGATCGGTGCGTGCTTCCGCGATATGGCCGTGCGCAGAGCGCGTACATCCTCGCTCCATTATTAATTTCAGGCCGACGCGGCGAGTGCGCGTGCACTCGCGTCCACGTGCTCGCATGCGCGCCCGCGCGCGCGGGGAGGCGCGGGTTTAAAATGTTTAAATTAATATTTATCGTTCCGTCATGGGGCGCCGCGCTTATGCTCCGCTTGTGTAAATCTCGCGGTGTCGTTCGCGGTGTCGCGCGCGCGCGGCGCCCGTTATTATTATCGTTCATCAGACTTACAACGGATGACAGGTAGGCGCGGGGA
This sequence comes from Eciton burchellii, assembly GCA_020341155.1. NCBI lineage: Eukaryota > Metazoa > Arthropoda > Insecta > Hymenoptera > Formicidae > Eciton > Eciton burchellii. The sequence goes on from JAHMML010000009.1 coordinate 2,042,874, forward strand.
GGGACACATTGTATATCGCCCGTGCGCAGCTGCGGAATGCGAGCAATGAAAGCAAGGTTAATCCCAAGGAGATTGCGTATGATAATTTCCGATCGATTATACGCGCGCGCTCCAGTTTCCCCCAGTTCGCTAATTTTTCGACACTCCTTGGCGTGCCGTTACCTTTGACCGCCGGGTGAAAGTCTCCCGAAATCGTCCACGAGTTGACTTTCCAGCTGGCTTTCCCGCGTTTCGTTCGATAATGCATTTCGTTCAGAATGCATCGGGATGTCTGGATAATTAGCGAGATGATTAGCGAGCCAACTACAAAGTAGCGTCGTCTCGCGTTGTCTCGCGCGTTTGCGCGACCAGCTTACCGCTAAAGGGCGTTCTCTCGTTAATAAACTAGCATTTTGATCGACGCGACGTCGAGTATCGAGCGGGCGTCTCTCCGCGTACGATTTTCCGGAATCCACACTTATCAGCTTTCGGTGTCCATAAACGTGGAGTGAATATATCCTCGCCGTGTATCGGCTATCGGCTGTGCTGGAAGAATAGTTTAACGAGATACCGCGTAAGCCGGCACGTAAGCCGTGCGCCGCGGTTGCAATTAACGCGCGATTGATGATGATTTAGTCAAAGGTCGGCGGAGTCAGGAGCCAAGCGGATATCAGAATTATTATATCATAGAACGACAGAGTTTATTGGGCAATCTAGCGAGCGACGGGGAATAAGGGGGGAGTAAGGGGGGAAGGGGGCGGCCGGGAGACGGTCTAACGGTCAGCCGGGGGAGCGGGGGGAGGGGGGAGACGGTGAGGCCGTTTGCGCGGACGGTGCGGCGATAAGAGCGCGATACGGAGGGATCTGGGGGAATCCCGGGGTCGCGGCTGGATACGGACGCGTGTGATCTTTGACTCGCGACTCGGCGCGAGTCGGCTCCTGCGTCGGCTTTCAGGGATCATTAATTTCGTGCGATTCGATGCCGCGGGCGCGGCGCGGCGCGCTCTTATCGCGAAATGGCGATGGCGCGATTGAGCCATCGTTCCATCGGCGATTTTTCGAATTCCGGCTTTTTGCGGGTAATTATCGACTACCGTACCGGCCGGTATTCCGCCGGCAGCGCGGTGCACGTGTGTGTCCCGCCTTTTTCAAGCGCGGGGCATAAATCAAACCGCGAGCGCGCGGGATATTAACGCACATAGGCGAGAGAGGAGGAGGCATGTCCGCGCGGATCGAAACCGCTAAGCTCCGCTTCGGGTGCTCGGCGGGTAAGGCAAGAATTGCGCAACGATTCCGCAGGTACTGTCTCCGATGTACAGCGATGCGCTTGGATGGATGCTGTGCGCGGATCAGCGCCGAGTATCATCGGGATTCGATCAGCGTGCACGGTGCATTTCCATCCGCGGCTCCGCCCGCGGTGCAGCGATCGCGCGGCGATCGGAAACCTCAGCTTCGCGTCGAGCTTGCGATTTCTCAATAGCTTCCGCTATTGCGTAAACGTCGTCGCCGCCGCCGCCGCCGCCGCGTGGGACGCGGTTGCCCGTCCGATTTCCGTTCTCCGAAATAAACCTCGTGCCTCGGCAAGAGCGGCGAACGAAGGCGCTGGACCGCTCAGGCAACTAAATCTAGCCTCACGTCCGGAGAAAAAACAAGCTGCTGCGAGTCGACTCGGTCTGATAGTTCGCTCTTGAGGCTCGCTCGCTCGCTCGTACGCACATATGCGTACGTAACGCGCATTTCTCGCCGACGAGAGCGGCGAAGGAGCCGCGCGCGCACTTTAATAACGGTACAAAATGCGGAAGCGATCGGCACGCGACTCGCCTTATCTCGGATAAGGCGCGCGCGCGCACGCGCGCGCGCGTGCGCGCGTGTACGTGTGTGCGAATTATCTTTTTATTGAGTTATTTCTCTAATGAACCTCATGCTGCTTATGGAATACCCGCAATATCGTTCACGGTTTCCCGATTTACGCGGTCCATCGAGATTATTCCCCGTTTCTCGAGTCGGGCGTCAAACGAGATCCTCCACCCGGGGAAATTCGAGGAACTCCCTTCTGCCCCCTCTCCCCCCCCCCACTCCCTACCCATCCCCTCCCCCTTGCCGCCCGACGCCGATGCCATGATGCTTTTTGCCAATGTTCCCCGTCATGTTTTTTCTCCTCGATAACGTTTTATCAGGCCCTTTATCTCGGAACCTTCCGTATACGCTACCCGCCTCGGGCAGTTTAATGGCTCTCCTGCAATATGACGGTTCGATAAACTTGTCTTGATTTTAATTTTAAAAGCGTAAGCGCGAATCATAAATAAATGATTCGATTGTTACGTGGCAACGTTATCATCGAGCCGCTCTCTCCATTCAGCAGCCGTGATCTTTTTACCCGTATCGGCAATCATTCATGTTCCCTAATTCACGTTGGATCGATTCACGTTAGTTCGCATTCGGTTCGATCCGTTGCCACACATTCAGAAAATCGGATATCCCGGCATCCGAACGCTCCCGAACCCCTCACCCCCTGTATATACATCGTATATGCTCTCCTCCTCCTGTCTACACGCGCGGAGCGTCTCTGCGAGGTGCATCATGAAATCCCAAAAAGTCTATCAAACGCGCAGCTGCGTCGCGCGATTCTTCCGCATAAACGGCACGACCGCGGATTCGACCCCGTCCCCTCCTACCGTCTCCTCATCATCGTCGTGGGCGCCTTTGAAAGCGTGGGTGCCTTTTCTCTCACATTCTAGCGCTTTTACGTCCCGCACCTTCGCTCCGGGACCTCCTCTTTCAGGCCCGCGACAGATGTTTTCCACGATCGTGATCGACTTCCCTCCCTCCCTCTCTCTCTCTCTCTCTCTCTCTCTCTCTCTCTCTTTCCCCGCGGACGATCCCGGGGATGGATCTCCTCGCGCGCTTGTGTGCGTGCGTAACAATGCGGGTCTGAAATTGTCCTGAGATACTGCGGTTCTTACGGCCCTGATGCCGTTTATCGTCGCCGTTGCGCACTGGGTCATTGTACTCTCCCTCTTCCTCTCTCTCTCTCTCTCGCTTTCTCTCTTTCTCTACTTGCCTCCGTCACACATACACACACGCGCGCGCGCGCACGCACGCACGCACGCACGCACGCACTCATACAGGCACGCGCGCGCCTTTCGTCATTTATCACCTTTCTTTGTGACGGAGGTGCATCGGTTGCCGAGAAGAAATCCGAGGTGGGTAAACCGACCGATTTCCGATAGCGACTTTGGATAGGAGGCTCGTTTGGGGAATGAAAAGCCCGATGGATGAGACACGTGCATCCGCACGCAGGCGAGAGGTATTCGGTCATTAGTCTCGCGGCAAACTACGTGGCCCGATTCAGGTATCATCGGAAGCGAAGCTGAGTCATGACATCTCTCTGGAGGACATGGGTGCCCTCGCGTCTTCTCGATCTTCCAGTCTCGACCGTGGATTCGTCGATCTGTCTATCGGTCTATGTATCAGTCGCTGCGCGGTTCCCTAGGCGGTTCCCTTACGAACGCAGGAAGTGTGACGCAACGCTCGTTGCAAATCAAAAGGAGCAGGCCCGCGATAAAAGACGCGACACGTAACGAGCGCGGTCTCTCGTCGCGGCTGCTGGAATCGAAAACGTTTCGAGCGCTACCGGCTCGTACGCGCCGATATCGCGGTCTTTAACGCCTCTCAACATTGTACCGGAGATTTATGGAGACCGTTAACTCGCTACTTGTAATCAGTCGCAGTCGTGGCAGATAGGAGGCCAGAACGTTGCGCGGTGGACGGCTCGCGCTCGCTGTAAGAATGGAATTATTGGTTTCTCGGGGCGCGTTTTCTCAAGCGGCCACTCCTTTCGCGGCTCTCCCTACCCGCTGTTGCTCTCCTAAGGACGCATTTGCATGAGTGAACCTTGTAGCGCGCGCGCGCGAGATCGATGACAGGTGTACGGAACGACAATCGCGAGCTGGGGAAACGGCGTCGCCTTGTACGGAAAATTCGCCCGCCGGGGAGAACGTGCCCCGGAGGAAAAGCCGGAGGCAAGGATCGGCGGATCGGAAAGACCAGAAGGCGCCTATCGCGCCTTCTTCGAGAAAGTCCAGCTCTCGAACGACGCTTTGTGCTTCTCGCCCAAGCGTCTCCTGTCCTCCGTTTCGAGGATGGCTCGTATCGCCAAGCTCGAGTTCGATCGGTCCGGGTTCGTGCTCTCTCGAGTCCCGCGGAAGATCGTGCCAGTCCGCTCGCCCTGGAGCCTACCTTTCACCTCTGGCCGTTACGTAAAGTTATACACTTTGACAAACGCACTGTACTCTTCCGCGGAACATTTTCGCAACGTTTTCGCAAGCGGCTCGCCGGCCGGCCGAAGACGCTCGCCGGTCGTTGAAAAGCAAAGCTGCTCTCTCGCAACGCTCGTTTCGTCGCTCGATAAGGCTGGCTGACTCCCGATGAAAGGAAGGAGCCTGTTCCACGTCCCTGAAGGTCTTCCTCGTCGGCCTCGGCTTCACGAAGCGAGCCACTCGATCGACCGGTCCGTCTTTTTCTCACGGCCGTGGATCGGCCGCGGCCGACATACCTAAAGCTTCTATCAACAGCTGGCCAATCCCTTTAGGGACCAGCTGCGCTTCCCGTCCCGACGCAAGTCATACACGTACACCGAACCTCCCTTTTCCCTTCCCTCCTCCCCTGCCCGTCCTCTTTCTCCTACCCGTTTCCCAAATCATATGGGGATCCTCGCCGGATATTAGCCTAGATCAAGTATAAGGCGGCAATTTTCGTGCGCGTGTTTCGTCCCAAGCTTACCGCGCAATTTTCTGGCAGTTTATTGAAACGCGATGTAACACGCGCGCTCTGTAACGTGGCGTAACAGCAAATTTTATCAGAAATCGGAACGAGGTAACACTGCCTGCAATTGCGATGGTGCGACACAGCGCGCGAACAGGATACGCTCGCTCTTTCGTTCGTTGCGGATGACAAAACGACGGGATGGCTATTATTATTTTTTGTTTTTCTTTTGTCGTTGCTGTCGTTGTTGTTGTTTTTTCCTTTTACGAATTATTGCGAGCTTTTGTCCCTTGTATCGTCCCTTTTTTGTTCTCTCTCTCTCTCTCTCTCTCTCTCTCTCTCTCTCTCTCTCTGCTCGTGTATTAATTTTTTGAGCCGCTCGCAAAGCGGCGGCCGATGCGGCAAATTGCATTTCGAAGGTGCTGCTGCACTCCGCAGCTCGCTCCGACCTTTTTTCGCTTCACCGTGCGAAAGTCTCAATTAAGCTAATGGACGCATATAATTCGTTCATTCAGGAGAGAATCGTTACGTCAGCGATATCGCGCGTTAACGTAAACAGTTTTCGGGGATCACGCGGTCCTGCCGAGATATCCGTCCTTTTCCCTTCCTTTCACCATTATATATATATATATATATATATATATATATATATATATATATATCAATTTCGAAGCTCTTCTCCCCGCGCAGAGGTACGCGCAGAAGGGATTAAATTGCTGCGGAGATATATTAGCGACGAGGTTGTCGATTCGACGCGATGATTGTATTCGTTGACGAGAGCCATGGACGACCCGAGCTTTTTAAAGTACGAGCTGTCGTATCTTTCATGTCGTAATGGTTCGCATCCCGTTTTAAACGCTTGATTAACTCCATCGGATCGTGCGGATTTTCATGGAGGATTTCATTCTCGCAACAAACTTCCGCGAATCAGCCTTACGATGATCGAGGAGATTCGAATTTTCGCGCCGACACCGAGACACCGTTTATCTCGCTTTAAATAACTCGCGGGGAAACAGGGGAAATCTTTGCGGCAATGACACGGATAAAGTGCCGGATTCACGTATCATCCGTCATGAAGTCCATGGAAATTCCGTGTGTTACCGCGACGTGAGCCGTCATCGTCTCGCCCAGTCATCGCTCCTCAGTCAGTAATATCGGGCAGTGTGTTTCTTCAGAAGTTACATAGATTATCCGTACGTAGATTAAATTATATGCACGCGGCAAAGATGCATGAATAAAAAACGACTACTCGACTCGACTATCGCATGCTGCTCGAGCGCGAGATAAACGCCTCGGCGCTCCGGCCGTTCCAACGAGCGAATGCTGCGGGAAATTGCAAAGATATTTTGCAATCGGATCGACGTTGACATTTTATTTTTTCTTTCCTTTCCCCCCGCCCTTTTTGTCTTTTCTCTCTTCCTCTTTCCTCGTTGCGGCGCAAAGGGAAGAAGAATTGCCTTTCTCATCGTGGAACGGAAATCCTGTCCGTTCGGGCTGCTCAAAGGCGGTGAACCCGTTTCCCCGAGCGTCTGCCTGACGTAGACTGCCTAGTAACATTCCATGAAATGGTCAGAACATGAGCGAGTTAATCAATTAACTGTTCTCCCGACTGGAGCCCTCGATTGGCTCATCCTCCGAGCTTTCCTCCGATCCCGTTGATCCTCGTTACGGTCAGCATAGTGATTCACCGTAGTGCCATTTCAGGATGCGACTCGCGCGTGGCTTCCGCGCCTCCTCCGTCGTGATTCTTCTCTCCGTTCTCCAACCGTCGTCCTGGAAACTTTTGGCGATACTGTACGCGCAGGTATAGCCTCCTGTATCTAGGTGAACAGAATCGAAAGGGAAGAGGAAAGGTAAAGGGCAGGTGCGACTATGCGTACCTATATACGGTCGCTGCACACAGTTGCGCCCCTCGGCACACGAGGCGAGCCGAGGCTATATCCAATTATTAAAATTAGAGGCTCCGTCGCCTTCGGTGAAACACTCCGGTAAGCGATCCCGCTGCAACTCGACTCCTCGTCATCGTCCTTCTTCTTCTTCTCTTCTTTTTTTCCTTCCTCTTCTTCTTCTTCTTCTTCTTCTTCTTCTTCTTCTTCTTCTTCTACTACTACTACTTCTTCCTCTTCTTCTCGCGTCGGTGCTTTCCGTTTTTGTCCCTGCGGTTTTATCTCATCAGGATGTTTCTCCTCCTTTCATTACCTTCCTTTCATCTTATTTCAGTCGATTTCTTCACACATCTCTCGTATATCTCGTTCATCTCGTTATTTCTTCGATGTTCTTCCGTTTCAGGCATCGATGGAACTTGAAAAATGTCGGTGCGTCAGCTTTAAAAGAATGGTCGCATCTTTCGGGGGGATACTTGAATAACTTGTCGGCTCTCTCTTTCTTCCAATCGTCCTGCCTTCCCTCGAACGAGACGGGCTTCCGGAAAACGATCCGTCCGATTGTTGCATACGCAATTACTTTGTTTCAGGGATTATTACATATTATTCACGATGTTATAAAGGTAACATCGGTAGGAGCGTTCAGGAGCTGAAAGAGGCTGCGAGGGAGGAGGCGCGCGAGGACTCTTCTCGAAGAAACGAAGCTTCGTCGAAGATTCGAAGGCACGAATTCCTGAAAAGAATATTCCACAAGTTGCATGGGTCTAACGTAAAAGATTTCCGATAAGCTACCGCGCGGTGGAGGGAAGAAAAGGAAGGCGGACAGACCGAGGTATCCCCGTCTCGGGTTCTCTCGCGGCCTCACACTGGTCAGACCTGACAAAAGCCGACCTTCGGACTGACATTCACTTCGCATCCGAGCCTCTTCGCCTTCTGCTGCCTCCGTCTTCTTTCGTCCGGCCGTTTTCCGCCGGGCTCTTGCCCTCTCTCTTTTTATTTCTCGCGCTGGACTCGGGCTAACGTTATCCTCTCTTAGTCGTCCTGCCTGAACGGACGACCGCCTGGGTCCGACCGACCTGCGCCGAGCACAAAGACTCGTCATTCCAGTCAACTCCGTGTCCTTCCTTTTCTACTTGGTGGCCGCCGCCACCACATCGCGCGCGCGAGCGGAGCCTCGAGAGGAAGAACCGTCGTGTCTCTTCTCTCGTAAAGGAAATACTCGCGGACCAAGTACCTGGACGTGCCACTTGTTAGACAGGAATTGCACGTGTTATGCGTGGAGCTTTCAGCACGATATTTATCGATCAGCGCGAACGAGCGTTATTACGAATTTGTAATTAATAGGAAGGGAGAGAGAGAGAGGGAGGGAGGGAGGGAGGGAGGGACGTGGAACACGTCGCGAGTCCTCCGCGAGATAAAATGTTTACTTTTTGGGCTCTTTTCGGCTGCTTCGTCATGCGAGATGCATGTTAATTCTAATGATCCCGTTCGGCTTTTCAACGGGCTTTTTAATTATCCCCCCAGCTTCCGATTCTATTATCTCGGCATTACGTTATAATCTTTCAACGGGCGGGCGAATTAAATTCTCCGGCACTTTTGTGTCTTATTACATGACATGCGCATCGGTCGCATTAGGATTTTCATTTTACCGGGACATTGCGTCGTTGCTGTCGCATCTAGCACTCGCGTTTAACACTCTTGAATGACGTTGCGTGTAATCCTCCATCGATCAAATAGACTTTTTATAGAGGATATCAGCTCTATTCGCTCGCGCGAAACCTCCCTCGAGGGAAGAGCGAGTGAAATTGCAAGCGAGTAAACTAATTGCATGTACATATCTCGCAATCCTCGCGATTCATCTCCCCAGGAGTTTAATTTTGCGTATGTGATATCATTTCAAAGAAACGCGTTCCTAGGAAAGACTGTCGGATCGTCATAATTTCAAGAAAAAGAAAAAGAAAAAACTTTTCCTCTCCTCTCTTGCGACTCTAACATCTACCGACATCAATCTCATGGTTGGGCATACCTGAGCTACTTCGCCCTCATGCTTGGACGCTCTCGACAGTTCTTTCACCTTTTCCTTCCACCTTTCTCTATATTTGTCATTCCGTTTGGTCGTCCTGCTATATGACTTCCTTTTTCTTTACCTCGAAAAAAGGAAACGAAAAGGGCCTTTTTCGGGACGGCCCGGCTTCCCTTCGTTTCAGGATCCTCCCTTCACGTCATTCGGCCTGTCCTAAAAACGTTCGTCCGTTTGTAACGGACGCATACGTGGACGGATTCTGCTTTGAAATTTTTGCCACCGGTAGAAACCGACGTTTATCCGTCGACGCAGAGTTGCCCATCAGGAGAGGAGAAAGAAATGCATATTGCGAGCTACCATTCTCTCGCCGAAAGTGGAAAGAAAATTTTTACAAGCATGTAACGAGTACGCGGTAGCGCGTAAGTCGTCATGTGGCAGGGTATCCTATTGGTAATAATCGGGCACTTTTAGGGAAACTATTCTTCCTGCCTGTTGTTAACACCGAGGGATCAAGCTAATGAGTCATCACGACCGACTGTAATGATTTACGATTTATTTATACAAAACGCATCTGCTTGTCTGATAGTCTGAATCGCGGAATCCGACATCCGAGATGAGCTGTGAAAAATTCTGAGAAAACGCGCGTGAGGTGCGGAAGAGTCGCGCGATCCATCGTAGGGCGGAAACGCATCCGTGCTCGCGTACCTTTAACGAATCTTGCCGGTTATCGATTTCTCATATATCTCGACGACCGTCACGAATACTTGAGCTGCTCTCCCGAGCTCGCTCTTGCCCCTTCCCCTCTTTCGCTCCCCCCTCGCCACGCCTCTCCTCTTCTCCCCTCTCCTCTCCTCTCCTCTCCTCTCCTCTCCTCTCCTCTCCTCTCCTCTCCTCTCCTCTCTCCTCTCCTCCCTATTCCCCGAATTTTAAGCAAGTATTAACTATTAATCGGCCGAGGCATTGGCAACGCATCCGATGCTTTTTCGGAGATAATTCAATGTCTGACCGAGCGACCGGCTGCTAGGTTTAGGGAGAGGTCCGCGAAACCCCACTATGCAAGGGAGAGAGAACGCTCGTGTTCCTCCTCGAACACGTTCCTCGTCTGCCTCTTCGTTTTACTTGCAGCTCTCTCTCTCTCTCTCTCTCTCTCTCTCCCTCCCTCCCCTTCTCTTTCACGCTCAGGCTCTCTCTTTCCCTCCCGTCTGCGCTCTTTCTCTCTCTCTCTCTCTCTCTCTCTCTCTCTCTCTCGCTCGTTCTCCCGCTCTCTCTATCTCTGGCGATACAGTTCCCTCGATAGACGTTCAGTGCTAGGTAGGCTTAGGCATAGGCGTAGGCAGCCAGGAATCCAGCTGCAAGAGCCTGCTAGGCGATTATGACGAATGCTCGTTCGAGAGAAATATCAGCAGGGCTCGTATTTAGGAATGCACGGGCGTACTACTGCATGGCTCTCCCACTTATTTGTACCGTCTTATTTTGCTATATCTCTTTGAGAGAGAGAGAGAGAGAGAGAGAGAGAGAGAGAGAGAGAGAGAGAGGGAGGGAGAGAGAGAGAGAGAGAGAAAAGATTATCCTACGGGCACGAAACTTTACTAGCACGTGACGTACGACACGGTGACACTTGTCTAAATAGTGCGGCACGCGATAACAGCAACGCAACAGCAGCGTCATTGAGATGCACCTGGTCGCATAAGGACGCGCGCAGTATGCTCGTTCGTATCTGAACGTAGCCCGAAAAGATGATATTTTATTGATCAAGCGTGTGTTGACACCATTCGACGAATGGCGAGATGCACCTCGCGACACGTCGCGGTATACTTTAAGACCCTTTGACTTACGGATCTGGTTACAATGCCGCGCGCGATGTGCAGTCACTGTGCAATAAACTTTCCTACGGTCGCCGTAAGACGCGAAAGGTCGTGCAAAATTGTGAAACGGCTGCCAGTACATAACGCCTAACGCTCAAAGACTACAATAGTTACGCAATCGCGAACACCGCGATTACGTAATCCACACCAGGGACCAGGATTGGACACGCAGCGCTGACGTTTCCCCCTCCCCCTGCAACCCGTGCAACCGTCATCGTCGCGTCATGGGATTTCGTCAGATTCACCGATCGATCGGCATCGATCACGAGCAATGCTCACGTTGGAGCAACGAAAGAAGAAAGAAGAAAAAAAGAAGAAGGAAGGACCGAGTGGGGGGAGGAAAAGCAGAAGAGAGAGAAAGAAATAGCCGGGCGAGATGACGTCGTTACTCTCGTAACGACCTGTTTCTCTCTTCCCCGGGGAGGGGAGGGGGGAGGGAGGGAGGGAGGGAGGGAGAGAAAGAAAGAAAAAAAGAAAGATTTTTCTTTCGGGGGAAACGCGCGCGCAGTCGGGCGCACACCGGTGCCTACGCCAATGCCGACTACACACGAGCGTTCACACGGGGTGCCCCACACGAGCTCCACATGACTGTACCCACCCTCCCGCCTGTTCCCCTCAATCACCGCCACCCCTCACCCACCGCTCGATGCATGTTGGGCGTCGCGGCCTCAGTCGTCGTTGGAACGTCGCCGAGGTCGTATCTCCTCTTCGCCTGGCATATCGGCGCGCCTGATCTTGCGTATCGGGAGAAGCCTCGCGCGCGCGCGCTTCCATCACACGCACACGCACACGCACGCACACGCACGCACGCACGCACGTCATACGTACACGTAACACGTCCGCGTGATGCGACCGGTTAATGATCGGCACTGTGTCACACGCTAGAAGGAACGGGCCGGCGCCGCTGCTTTGGTGATTACCGACACGGATAAGTCTCTCTGCAAGGGAGATCACGACGAAGACGACGACGCGACAACGAACGGTTGCTGGTGTGCTGCGGTTGTTGTTGGCCAAGTGTTGCATGTGCGCGAACAGTGTGCAATATTCCCCCGTTGCCCGTGCCCCGTTGCACGCTGCGTGTCCCGCTGCTGTCAGGGTGGACGCCGCTGAGGACTCCGCCAGGGCGGAGGGCTGTTAGGTACCGGACCGAACCAAACACGGGAGACAACGTGACAGACCTGGTGCACGCGTTGCGCGAGATCGAGATATGGATTGGTCGCTGAAGGCCCGTCGAACGTAAGTTGCCGCGAGCTCGCGGAAGCGAGACCGAGAGAGAGAGAGAGAGAGAGAGAGAGAGAGAGAGAGAGAGAGAGAGAGAGAGAGAGAGAGAGAGAGAGAGAGAGAGAGAGAGAGTTAGACTCCGCGGATCCGCCCGAGGACCCGAGAAGCTCCTTCCGTCAAGGAAGAGCCTCCCTCGAGAGGGAGGAAATTGCAACGACGACGACGACGACGACGACGACGACGACGACAGCTGCAACGCGTTCTTGCTGGCGCGTTCTCCGACGGCCTTTCGCGAAAACGCGCTCGTCGCGCGATGCGTCGGGTCTCTGATCGCTCTCGGTGTCACCTTGATCATCGGCTTGACAGCGAAACGAGAAAGAAAGAGAGAGAGAGAGAGAGAGAGAGAGAGAGAGAGAGAGAGAGAGAGAGAGAGAGAGGACAGTGCCAGATTTCCGGTGACACGGTCCTGTGCATCGCCAACGTGACCGAGTCAGTGACTCGACTTTTACGTTCATGACGAGCCAGAGCGGAGTCTCCCCAGATCTGACGATGAGATTCGGTTCTCGACGATTCGACGAGACGAGAAATCGACAATCGAACTCTCGCGGAAGGCAATCGCGGAAGCTTGTTACTCTGAAAGCCTGCGAATTGTCGAGGCGCTCTCCGTTATAGCTCCGTGAAAGACGCTATAAATACGGAAAATATATTTTTCGTCAAGTTCATTCGGCGTCGAGGTCATCGATGCGTACGTGCGCCACGCTTCCTGGCTCGAGGCTTCCAAAATTGACACGTGGCGATGTCATCGTCGGCTATGACCGCTACTGACACGTGAGAGCGGTATTGGTATTTGCGGGGAAAATTTGCGTTTTCAAGAGCGCTTCATCGATTATGTTAATCGATCGACATCAGTCCCGCGGGTCCGATCGATGACGAGAGACTCGATCGCTATCGAGAGCGATGTCGAGATGTCGAGACGTCGATGTCCGACATTAAAAATTCCTCGTCCATTTCTGGGCCATTCCCACGAGCGTTCCGTCGCGATGCATAAAATATAATACGGGCTAAAACATCCGCGCCAAGTGCGGAAGAGCGTAATTTCGCTCCTGCGAAAGTCTCGCTATCACAATGAAGCGCCGAACAATGTGATTGTGATATGATTACTCGTTGCCGTAATTTTGCCATGTTGCTGTTAAATGTTACGACTTGCAGCTATGAATATTCATGAAGAGTGCCTCTCTCAGTATCGCGTTTTAAAGGCGAATTATCTTGGCGGAGAACCACAGCAAAAGTGTACAGGCTGGCCTTTCTCTCATTCATTATTCGTGCCGATTCCTTGCGCGTTTACTCGCGCTTATGAGCACGTTCTGGGTTGCATAATAAGAGTCGTAAGCCAACAATGTCGTCGCGTAATCAAATGGCAGCGCACAGCCGTCCGTTTCATCCGCGAGCGATGACGCGCATTGTTTCCCGTCGATGAAATTTTCAGCGAGTAATATATCGAATACGCATCGAGAAACCGGCACGGTCGCAAATGGCAAGCGATGATTCTCCATGATCCTCCGCCGGAGGGACGCGCGGCGTCCCTTTCAGGCGTGAACCTGATTGCAAGAATGCACCTGTGCGAAACGAGTGCGACATCAATGATAACAACTGCGATGTAAACTGCGCATAAACATGGATATATACATGGATATCAATGGTATCGATGGTCTCGCCGCTGGCGAGAACGGAAAATTCGATAGCGACACCAAACAAATGGCACTAATATTAAATTTATTTATCGGCGATCGCCGTAACAACGTGTCACGTTTCACGATAATAACTAAAACGAGTTCGCGCAGACCAAACTCCAGAGAGATCAGACGGTACGATGAACCGTAAATAGCGAATCTAGCGAGCGAATCACGCGGCTAATTTCGCGCGTGTACCGCTCGCGATAACAAGGCGAGTTCTAAATATATATTCCCCCGTATAAGACGGATACGCGTAAAATCGCGATCCGCGTCAAAACAGCTGACCGAGCGATTTGATCGACGTGCGGGTAGCCGCGATAATAAATTGCACGTTGATCGCTCTTGCTGATGATCGTGTACGAGATATGATTTTTCTAGGCGATTTATGTAACCGGCAATTGAAAAATAATGCATGTATAACAGATAATGATCTCCCTCTCCTTCGACGAGCATGTTGAATTGGTCCGTGAAAATTCCTCGCCACATTCATCGACGACGATTTCGATTTCTCATGAAGGATGAAAGATGTGGTGTCTGCTGCGATCTAGGCTTCGTTTGAAACGGATTGTATTTAAATCGTATCATTATCCAGCTCCTGCTATCTTCTTTGGAGTTTCGTAACGATGGCGACGGCGATTCGAAACGATCGTAACACTCTCGCACACGTACAGCGACTCGCTAATATTATTACGATAGCGGTTACCGCGTCGTCTGTTATTTCCTCACTCGATGTTTCTTTGTCAGAAATTTCACGTACTTGTCCGTCACGTGCCTCCCCTCACGACGCGCCTCGCCTCCCCTCCGATAATCATTTATTTTTCTTTCTTCTTCGGGGAAGAAGGATCGCGAAGGCGCGGGAATAGGTCGCGTAAGCGCGCGTATTTTTATAGATTGCGTGCACGCGACAGTTGTTGGATCGAAATCGAAGTGAGATCGGTGTAATCTCCGTTTCTCGGATTCTCGGCCACTTCCAATCCGTTCCATTCAAATTTACTCGCTCCTCACGCTCCTCGGTTGGCCGAATCTCCAGAGTTAGCAGCAAAGTAGAATATCTGGCTATTTCTGATCACAAGTCCGTGCGAATGTCCGTGCATAAGCGCTAAAATTATGCTGAAATGCACACACCGTAAATTATCACGGCAAGATTTGAATATCTAATAATGAAACGTTCCGACTACTTACTAAATCGTCCATGCAAATCGGTGTTGTCTCGTAATTGTAAATGACAGCGTGGCATTTTATGATAATTACATGCAGAAGGAATCGATATAACGTGCAGGTGGACACACCGATTTACATACCGTCACATATGATGGATTTGCGTCTTCGTGTCGGCGTAAGCCGACTCCGTTCTCTCCATGCCTTTCCCTCTGGCAAAAATGGCGAAAATACCGAAGGCGGTATTACGAAAAGCGTTGTCAAAACTGGAAAAGGGCGAGCGCGATTGGTGAATACAGCTGGGAGGAAAGAAAAATGGGGAAAAGGGCGGAGCGGCAAAGATACAAGCGGAAGTTCCATTGGCTCTCTTGCCGACACGCTCCGAGTTTTTAAGGGAGGAATCTTCTAGGAGAGTTCTTTTCAAGATTAGTGCCGGTGGGAGTAGGATATTTCGTACATGCTGGCGAAAGTTGAAAATGAAAATATATCGAAAGGGGTGTACGTGTACACAAGACAATATTCGCTTATACGTATACACGCGTGTGTATTTATTTAACGCGGACGCGCGGATATCCGCGCACACTCGGCATAATTATTCGATGGGGGAGGCTGCGAGGGGAAATTAGCTGCTACTAAATTTTCGTCGAGCGAAACCTGACGCCGGACCAATTAAAGCACATGTAAAGGCATTAGGCATACTCCTGGCGTACCATGTGTAGCCGGGAAGCAGTCTGCATTTCACCACGTGTTCGCTAACGCCGGCTCCTTGTTAACGGAGTGTTCGATGAAAGAAGACTTCTTTCCTCTCTCTCTGCTGCTCGGCCGCGTTTTTGCTTTGACGACCAACCGACCAACTGCCAGTCTCCATATTGAAATATCCTTCTCAGCTCGGACCGAACGACAGACCAAGAGCAGATTTATTTGCAATCTCGATCGATAATCGAACATGGACGGTAGCATCCTTCGCGATCAACGCTTTAACTTTAACATCGGGAGACTCGATCTTCCTTTTTTCATTACGGGAGAGGGAAATGTAATCGCGAGAGGATTGTTGCACCCCGAAACGCGAATCCGTTCGCTGCGCGATTTAACGTAAATCTCAAGGCTATTCTCCAGTGTGATCTGTAAACTTTGCCGCGATGCGGGTCGCACAACTACACAAGACTGTAGATCCGTAAAAGCTGATCTACAAAACAGATTGTTAGACATGTAAAGAATGATTATTCTTTTATTTTTTTCTTTCAGAGTGGAGCGTTACGTAGCGAGCAAAAATGAGGACACGAGGTACAGATCTCTTTTTTTTTTTTGCCATTTATAGAAGTATACGACGTTGAATTCTTGCAGTTGAACTAAGTCTTGCGATCACTCGCTACTCGATACTCGATATTTCGGATCTTGCATGGGTACTCGATTTATTTCGAGATTGCCTTCAAGGCTTTGATTTTTCAATCTTTGGTGTTATTATCTGTTGTGTACGCAAAAATATGTATCCTCCGTCGATCATTGCCATTATCACGAATAAATCTCGTAAACATTTTTCTCGAATTAAAACGGCACAAACTGAGCATTCCTCTCGAGCGTGAATGATTTCGAACATGAAATCGATAAAATTATACACACACACACACACACACACACATATCTCGCATTTAGCATTAATTCACGTCTGCTCGAACGTCTCCCGAATTAAAAATCTCGCACGTGAAAGTCAAAGAATTTTACGATAAGAGGGAATTTCGAGGAAATGTTGAAACGGGAGATTAAGATCAATTAAAACGTCACTTTAAAGAAAAATCTATCCCCATGACGGATGGGCACCGGCACTCGTGAATGTAACGGCAATGATGCTTCAGGCCGGCTAAGCGCGCTTTTAGACCGTGTCGTCATCGAGTAGCAGCTGTTTTCATTCAGCCTCGCCCTTCTTAGTTGGCGACTTCCTCTGCAGCAGTTTTAATTAACGCGCGCAAGGCACGCTTCCTATTTCATCTCCCCTCGTTCTCGTTTCTCTGTCTGTGAACGGTTTGCTTAACGGGCGAACTCTCCGAGCTCGGTCTCGGTCTCGATGTTGAGAAATCGGTCAATCCATGCCTTGATTTTCCGTCTTTTTCTTTTCATTCCGCAGCCAAAGCCCCGTCTGACGGATATTTTCCGCACAAGGCCTGTGTACAGGCCTGTGTACACTTTCTGACTCTCTGCGCCTTTGTCTCTTCTCCTCGCGGGCCCGGACGAAAAATCCTAGAGAGGACGCTGACGAAATCTCGTGCCTCTCTGCAAAATCGTTTTTCTGGCATACCGTTACGAGATCGGGACGATGCCTATCTGCCTCGCGCATTAGCATCGACCGACCTTTTCGTTCGTTTCCACGTTGCTAAAGAGATCACGATCGGCGCGGCGCGGCCCAAGCACCGTGAGCCGATCTTGCTCGCGAATCGCGAAAGACCTGGCGTTTTCGATTCTGGAGTAAAACGGCGGATATCTTGCTCCCTCTTCGAGAGGGCCCGCTGCGACGAATCCGCGCTCCGACTTTCGTCGATCCTCGTCAGCGCACGCAGGTCGATTCAAAATTTCGATGGATCGGGAGATCGAGCTTGCAAGGGATCGAGAGAACGCACCTCTGCCTTCATCGAAGCCACGTGACAATCTGGCGAACCGGATATTTCTTTCCGTTGATCGGCGCGCGCGAGAATCCTCCTTGGAGAATATTTTCAGACTTTGCAACGAGTGCGCGTGATCGCGCGAGCATCGCTGCGAGTGATCAAAGTGGAACCTGCGCCAACGTCGAAACGAACGAGCTCGTTGGCTTGTGCCGGTCGCCAGGTTGGAACCTGGAAATAAACTCGCCGCGAATCGAAGTCGACGAGAGCGGCGACGAGCTCTCTTTTTCCCCGATGCCTGGTCTCGAGCTCGTGTTTTCGTAACAGCGAGGCTCGGCACGGCTCGCCGACAGGTTTCCTTTTGGATCCTTGGTCAAAGGTTTCTTTCGCTCGTCCTCCGTTACGGGCACTTTCGCAGTTTCGTACGCGCTTGCCACCGCGGAGGGAACGAATATCCGCACGATTTCATAAATTTCAGCCACATATTCGCAACAGCCGGGCTTTATACAATTAGTGAAAGGAGAACTCGAGGGAGGAAGGGGAAGCATTTCGACATATTGACTACAAAATGTATACGGGCATCGTATTGACCGGCAGGGAACCGCCTGCCTTCATCTCGCCTCTCGGCCGCGCCATGTTTCGAGCCAGGCTTCCGCGCCACAGGCTCGCCTTTCATATCGACTTTTACCAGTCGTAAAACCGTATCACTCGAAACCGTCGCTCGGCCATTCCGGTGCGTTACAGTCAACAAAAAGACAAGCCTGGCGAGTCCCGCGATTCTCCGCCTAAACGGCGGAGGACCGTCACGTCGCGCCGTCTTTGGCGTTCCCTGCGTGGCGTTAGCGCGCGAATAAAAAAGAAAAAAAAGAAAAAAGAACGAAGGAGGGTTTCGATCGCGTAGTCGCGTGGAAATTCGAGCGAGACTAGTTCCCTTCCTTTTTTCGTTTATGATAATTTTAACATTTCGCGAACTGGCGCATTCGCGTCATATGATGACGCGATGACGTTAACATTAACGGGCCAAACGATTAACGCCAGACAGTCTCTCGTATCGTTTTACGATTGAATATGTAACAGAGAGGCTTTATTACTTATTACTAATGGATTAACGAGGAAAGAAATACGCACAAGTCTGCCAATATTTGGCAGACAGCGCGCTTCTGCGCGTGTCGTCGAATCGGCGTATCAACGACGGCTCTTAACGTCATTCGCTGACATTCGCTAACGATGAGTCAAAGACAATCATCGAGCGCAATAAATGCGATTTGTCCGCTTCTCGTGGCAGCGCGATCTTTCCCGTCCCGATGCGTCGTTCGTCGTGTTCTGCTTCCAATTCAGTTCCAGCCTCTTGAACTTGATCACGCTCTCCTTGCGATTGATCACACTTACCTGCGAAATCAATTTCGAACGTGCGACAGCGCAGCTGTCAATCGGAATCCCAATGTACTTTTCCGTTTTTTTTCTTTCTCTCTTTTTTCACTAATCTTTTTCTACCGAGGAGGAAAGACATCGAACGGCGCAGACAGTTCCGCGTTTCGGTTCCACGTTGGATTATTGCTGATCGACAGCAGACAAAGTGTCTATCTATGATGCATCGCCGGCGGCGCGAATGGCTGGCTCTGTGCGAAAGAAACTGTTTATCAGTTGCGCCGCAAATTGCGCGGGGATTAATTCCGATCAGAAAAAGCGGTAATATGTAATATGTAGGTAAATTATGGAAAGGTTACCGACGTTCTCCTCTAATTCCCGTCTAACGCATAAGAGTCCCAATACGTTGCAAAATGCCCTGCATCGGATCCTTCGCCGTGCTCGTTCGTTTCGCTGCAGCGTCGCCGATTTCGCCAAATTAACCGGGGAATCGAGCCGAATGCCCGGATCGATCGACATGGAACGGCCGGAAAGAAGAACGGTTCCCGAAGGAAGGCATCGTCAATCGTCGATTCAGGCGGTGTCGCGCGAATGCGCTTAACGCGGCGCGCTCATTACGCTCGTTACGCTCAATAACATTTGAAGCCTTACCAGCGATCGACCTCGCTGGTCGCGCGAGCGCTCGTCGAGCAGCATCTCCCGGCCTGACGTTTCCTTCCGACGTTCCTCCGCGGCTTTCCGACTTCTGTCCAGACTGCTATCACCTTACGCGTTATTAGAATCACCCGTATCATCATGTCGCAGCGCGAGCGTACGCGCGCGCGCGCGCGCGCGCGAAAGACACGACAAGACGCGAGAAGAAACATGGATGCGCGCCAGACTCTCGTCCCTTTCGACCGGTCCGGCGGAACCTGAAGGGTCAGACCGGCCCAGCCGCCAGTTCCTCAGACAAAGAGGACAAAGGCCCAGTTCTGGGCGCGCCTCCGCGCAGCGATCGTCGCGGAGGGACCAAGCGCAGCGCAGTGCAAGAGAGAGAGAGAAGGAAGGAGAGACCAGCGTGAAATGATATACGTGCACGGGCGCGCGCGCGCGCATGCGAGCGGGCGAGCGTGTACGTGTGCGTAGCTGGCTCCGTCCATGAAATACTTTCACTGGTTTCACGGCCAGCAGACACGTTTACACGATGCTAATAATACACTTCACGGTGGTGCTGCGGTACCATTTACTTGGCTGCCTCGCGGTCGAGCGGATCGAGGAGAGAGAGAGAGAGAGAGAGAACGCAAGAACTTGATCCGAGGTAGTCCTTCGTCCTGTCCGCCCCGCTCGATGTATCGTCGACGATCGGTCGACGAACCTTACGAAACGTTATCGCTCGATCGCTCGTGGAGGCTTCATCCCCGATGTCGTGACAGATAGAATATACTCCGAAAGTCCGTTTACGCGTTGTTGTTGCAGCATCTTGCGCTGTGAGGAGAAGTGGATACCGTCTTGGTAGCGACCGGATGATGTCCCCTTCGATCCTGAAGATGGTCGCCGATCCTCGATTAACGACGATTGACAAGGTCGCGAGTCGCGAGTGATCGCTAGCGATCGTACGACGTCCAGCGACTCCAGTCCACGACTGGAAACGAGGAAAGTGACACGGATGACGTGTCGTCGAGTACGTCACCCTCTTTCTGGACATCCTCGATGTTTCGGTCGGATAAAGATGCGATTGCGAGAAAATTTCACGGTGCACCTAATGCAATCCCTCGCGCTGATTCCTCAAACGATAATCCGTTGCGTAAACGCACGTCCCGAGTTAAATCCCTCGTCCGGAGAGAGACCGAATGCAGATTTCTCGCTCGCGGGATCGTCCTTGACTTTTATCTCGCGAGAGTATCGGCGGGATTCCACGGGATCCGAATTGAAATGTCAGTGCACTCTCTCTTTCTCCGTTTTTCCGTCTTTCTTTCGACCGCGGAATAATTGGCGCGTGCAACCAGGAAGAGGAGGGTGTCCACTATTGTTGTCTCACCGGCAGGATGCGTCGACGACACGTTTCTGCTGTGCATCCGCCGGAAGAAGCTCCTCTTCGTCTTCGATAAGGCATTTGCTTCTGCGTGCACATTCTGCGGCACGCGGACGAAGATTCGATTCGCCCGCGTAAAACCGGAGATACTTTTAATTCCGAGATCTAGCGATCATCGCGCGCGGATTCGCGTGAGCGTGGCGCTTCCTCTCGCCGCGACCTTCTCGCCGCGTATGATCGAAAACAACAATCAAAGTCACAGTAACGTGGAGCTTGCTCGTTCGACGCTGCTCGCTTTGCTGAGGAGAAATCCGGTATATCGGTCAGGTAAAGGCAATCGTTTCGGCTATTCGTAGCTCTCATGAATTCTCGAGGCGAGGATTCGATCGCGTTATCGTTGAACATTCGGACGCGGGCAGCGCAATTAAGAAATCGAGCACGTTTCGGCTGGTATTAACTGGACCAGCGCGCGATTCAAGGCGCGATCTGAACTTTCGAGCGATCGAAGCTCCACGGCGACGAAGGTTCACGGCGAGTCTGCAACCGACATCGGAACATCGTTTAAAGTTACCGAGCGGCTTCTCGCGACGTGTTGCGACGTCAAAAGTCGATTAAAGGATGCACTCGGAGTAGGAGCGTCCCCCGTTATTTCCTCCCCTGAATTTCGAAATCCGCAACGAGAGAGAGAGAGAGAGAGAGAGAGAGAGAGAGAGAGAGAGGGAGGGAGGGAGGGAGGGGCAGGAGAACCCCCCTGCTCGACGGCAGCGCGTGAAATTCAAGCGAACAAAGAGCCTCTTTGTTCACCGCCGGTGACGGAAAGGATTCCCGGGTGTTCGAATCGCGCTTTCTCGTGGATTTCTTAAAATCGGGATACTCGGCGCTAACCACGCGCGCATAAAGAGGCTCTATTCGTTATCCGCTTCGGTACCGCTTTGAGCGATCGTACGCGTTGATACGCACAAGGGTAGGGAAATATTTGCGCAAGCTGTTCCGAGACTATCGAGATATTGCTTTTGTTATGATTCCTATCGATATTTGCCTTTGTCCCTTCTATTTTTCATCGATACGATTCATGTGCCGGTTTATTTTTATTTGTATACAGCAGCCGCTAATATTATATCAGATCCTGAATTCGAAACGTAGTTGTGTCTGCTAACGAAAGTGTCGTTGTATCATAATAATATCAGTTGATAGCCGATACGTTTGCTGCGGAAGCTGCGCTCTCATGCTGTTCCATTACTCGTGATCGTACGATGTCAAGGAAAAAGTAAGAGTAAAATCGGGCTCTAAGCTAGCTCCGTCCGTAATTTCCGCCTTGTTCGTCTCGGCGCTCGCGGATTTCTCAAAATATCCGCTCCGCTCGATGGTCCCGCCGCGCGAATACATCCGCTCGCGGAGCTGCGCGGGGCGAGCCAAGCGTATTCGTGATTTCACGCCGATGGACGCGCTAACGAGCTTTGAGGTATTCACCGACACGTGCTCGACGGTTTGCTCATTAAATTAGGTAACAATGACTGGTCGAATACGCCTGCCATCTCCGCATCTCCTTCCGTACGTTTCCTTCCTTTTTTCTTATTTCCCTCCCCTCGCCCTTCCTACCCTTCTCTCTCTCTCTCTCTCTCTCTCTCTCTCTCTCTCTCTCTCCCCTACTCTCCACTTTGCCGTCTTCTTCCATCTCATTCCGTATGATGGGATAGCAAGTGTGTGCAAACCGATGCACGCTATAGTTGAGTCTCGGGTACCAGACAAGGTCACGGCTACCAAGCCTCGGTTCCTCTCTCTCTCTCTCTCTCTCTCTCTCTCTCTCTCTCTCTCT